>MVGT01002043.1:1202517-1247898 GCA_002174775.1 Macleaya cordata
TTAGAGCATCCACAATGCATTGTATAAATAGACAATTTGTTAAAAAATCAATCCACAATGGATTGTTTAAAAATGTATTTTTACACTAGCAGGAGAGAGAATTGTGTAGAAATACACAACTTGTAAAAAAATTTGCATTTATAGCGGAGCGGGATTTGAAATACCGCCCGTCCTTTGAAGTAGGGCGGACTCTCATACACCGTTCCACGAAAAAATAAAACAAAAAACAAAAAGTTGGAATTTTTGTAGGTGCTAGGCGGACTCTTGGAGTCCGCTCAACACCAAGCACGGTCTAAGAGACCGCTTGGTGTTGGGCGGACTCTCAAAGTCTGCCCAGCACCTATGTTATAAATAAAGTATGTTACTTTATTGGTTTCATTAATTATTTTAGTAATTTTTTTTTAGAAATACACAAAACACTTAAAACGACCCATTGTGAGTTCATTTTTACATTTGTCACATTTTGTGTATTTTTAGCATATACACAACCATTTTACACAATCACCATTGTGGATGGTCTAATAGGGGAAATTTTAAAAGCAATCCCAAAATGTTATTGGCAGGCCCATTAAGTTGGACTCGGTCAATTTGGTTTGACTCCACAATTACTAGTTATAGTCCTCATTTTAGTTTAACCACTTCATCATGTAAAAACTTCTTCCCCATAAAATGGAAGAGTTTATGGGAGAGGGCATTGGGACTTACAATCCTCCAAAAGTTCATCAATAATTCCTTTTTAGGTATTCATATATATTTTGTAACATATTTTGTAATTTTGAAACGAAAACATTCGATTTCAAATTGGAGGTGCTAATAAGATTGGGGCCTGCCAACAGCAACAAATGCAAATTTTGGGGGTGCCTATAATCGAGGACTGCCAATAAGATTTTGGAACGCCCCTATGACCCACATTCAAATTGTATTCAGAAATCAAAATCAAGTTGTACTGTATGAGTTTGTGAAGTGTAAAATATTAGGCAATTCTTTCATTCAAGCTACTCTTTAAGGGGAGTTAGGCCCAATAAGTCTTAACATGATATAGAGTAAGTGTGTCAGGGATGGGTCAAGTCTCTTATTTCTAGCTCTGCATGGAGGAGGAGTGCCAAATTTGGGTTTATTTATTCAGTTTGTACGATTTTTTATTTATTTTTTTTTTACATTATGAGTACTAATATTTAAAGTTAAGAAGGGTTAATGAACGTTATTTAATCAAAATCCATGGACTTTTGCCCAACAAAACTATCTTCTCATGCACAAGAATATTTATGTTATTAAGGAAAAAATACACAAATACGTAAGGTTATAATCATAAACACTTAAGCCATGCTTCATATGCCGTGAATATTTACAAATATTTAGCCAAAGGTTCAATTGCATGTTAATGACCGCAACTATTTACATATTTTCGTGTATATGCTAATTGCAAATTAATTCATGTATTTGCGTTTACACAAACACACCAAAGCACGGGCAAAAAAAACTTTTGACTGTAAATATCTGAAAATATTTATGGCATACCAAGCGGAACCTTAGAAGCAGTTTTGTAACCAGATGTCTCTACGATTATTCCTTGGTGAGAGATACTGCATCATAACTTGTTGCATTATTTTTTTGTGGGGTTCACATGGAGGTGATCCAACGGATAATTTCTAGTGAGGATGTTCTCATCACCATGTAGATAATCTTATCCTGAAATCAGTCCATTTTAGAACCTCTAACCTCCTCAAATTAGTCTTTATAAAATAGGTAAATTTTAGGCATCTTTTTTTTTTTACTATTGATTTTCGATGAACATTTGATGGAATTATAAGTTCTAAAATAAGCTAAAAAAAGAAAGAAAGTGGAGCAATAGTGATGCAATAAGTCATAGTGTAATATCCTTCACCTTCTTCTTTCACCTACTATTGAAAAGGGATATTGTGTTGTACCTCTAAGGATCCTTTGGTTAGAGAGGAATTGTTGTGTTTTTTATGGAAAAATAAGGGATCATCACCAGTTAAGCATCGAAATCAAATCCCTTGTTCGGTTTTGGGCTTCCTCTTCTTTTATCGAATTTAAAATCCCATTCTCATGTTGTATTTTCAACTGGGATGTTCTATTTTTATAATTTAGTCTTCATTCTCAAAAAAAAAAAAAATTTTGTGTTGAATAAAAATTTTAGAGAAAATTTTACGAATTCATGATCTAAAATTAACCAAACGTGTAGAATGCACATACAACCATTTGACCTAACTCAAATCTCTCTCCACCCATCTCAACTTTCATGAAATTAACCACAAACTAATTGATTCCCCTTTTAAGAGATTTAAAAGTCCAACCTTCATAATAAAGAGACCCCCGTATTACCAAGTCCATGCTTATAAGCACTAGTTTTGATGATAGTTAGGTGATTTCCACGCAATTTAAAAATTCTTTTTCCTAGGCTTTGTGTGAGAATCATCTAACCAAAACGAAAACCTAAGGGCCCGTTTGGTTCGCGATTGAAAAACTTGTTTTCAAAAAACTAATTTACACCTAAACTAACTACGTTTTGTATCACATCTAAAACTATTTTTTTGACTTTGCTATAAAATCTTAAATGATTTCATTGAAAACAAAGAAAACAACATTTTTTTGTTTTGTAAAATCATACATGATTTTATTGTAAATCTTAAAACAGTTCTGGATGTAGTACAAAATGCATATTAGTTTAGGTGTAAATTAGTTTTTAAAAACAAGTTTTCNACGGCACGGCACGGTTACCTTAGTCGTGCCGGCACGGCACGATTAGGCCTCGTGCCGTGCCGTGCCTATTTTTAAGCACATTTAACACCTTTAGTAATATCCTTCACCTTTTCTTTCACCTACTATTGAAAAGGGATATTGTGTTGTACCTCTGAGGATCCTTTGGTTAGAGAGGAATTGTTATGCTTTTTATGGGAAAATAAGGGATCATCACCAGTTAAGCATCGAAATCAAATCCCTTGTTCAGTTTTGGGCTTCCTCTTCTTTTATCGAATTTAAAATCCTATTTGCATGTTGTATTTTCAATTGGGATGCTTTATTCTTGTAATTTTTTAAGTTTTTTCAGGAGTTTTTTTTTTTTGCTCATTTACATTATGTATTTATCATTCTTTTGTTCTTTTTATAATTTAGTCTTCATTCTCAAAAAAAAAAAAAAATTATTGCTTTGAATAAAAATTTTAGAGAAAATTTTACGAATTCATGATCTAGAATTAACAAAACGTGTAGAATGCACGTACAACCATTTGACCTAACTCAAATCTCTCTCAATCCATCTCAACTTTCATGAAATTAACCACAAACTAATTGATTCCCCTTTTAAGAGATTTAAAAGTCCAACCTTCATAATAAAGAGATCCCCTATTACCAAGTCCATGCTTATAAGCACTAGTTTTGATGATAGTTAGGTGATTTCCACGCAATTTAAAGATTCTTTTTCCTAGGCTTTGTGTGAGAATCATCTAACCAAAACGAAAACCTAATTTTTCGACTCTAATTTTCTTTTTAATCCGATTATTTATTCTTATATTTTATTTACACTGATTATTTATATACAAATAATTCAAGTCCTATTTTTAGGACGATGTCCTTATAAAATTTAATTGTGAGATATCTCTCTAATAATAAGTTGAGTTAACCATCAGGAGGATGGCTAAGTGGTCTGCTCACATCGGGTGTTTTAAGAGATCCGAAGACTCTAATTTCAAAAAATAAAATAAAATAAGTTGAGTTAAAAAAAAAAAAAAAAAGTTTTCAATAAGGAAATCAAACAAAGTGCTAAAGTAAGCACGTGATTGGAATATTTTTTTGTTCGAGAAACTCAAAGGACACGACACTAGTGGCAGAGACTATTTTGCTTGTTGACTCCCAGTTGAAAAAACATTACTAGTCTTCTACTACTTTAGTGTAATGGGCCATAAAAAACATCACATCATTATAGGCACATAGGCATGCCCTATAAATCTTAGATGTGTTCTCCTACCTAGCTAGTTAGTTTTGTAATTTGTCCACACTAGGATGTCAATGTTAACAATCAATGAGGTTGTGTTTGATTGAGCTTTAATTCTACAACATTATATTAATTTTGCAATTATTAGTTTTTAATATAATTTTATGGAATACGCTTCACTAATAGCCTCCCAATGAATATACTTTCGCAAAACTAGTGGAATAAACATATTAGTACACAACACATTTATTTGTAATCAAACACAGCCTTATTCTAAAGTTCCAAACAGAGAGAGATGTGTTACAATGCATATAACATAATTATGCGAGTCTAACAGGATAGAGTATTACATTAATCTAACAATCCCCTCAATTCTTGTAGGTGAGAATTCTTATAACAACAATTTCTTCTTTTTTTTTGTTAACACTAGGGTTGTGACTCAATCCCTTTAGGTCTCTTGCTTTGATATCATGTTTATGTATCCGATTACTCAATATCATATCATGTAGTTCTAGAGAACTTGGTTAGTTCCGTTTCAAATTGAACCACAACAAATTAAAGCTGATAAGAATGCGACAAATTTATTAGACTAATAACCATGGTTTGAGAGATCGACGTGATGCCTGATATGTAGGCGTCTTGCCCTACATGTCAAGCGATGCGACAATTCAGAAGGCGCAACATCAATTTGTCGAACTGTGATTTGTGGGTCAAATTTCACATTCACAATTGACAAAACCACCTCTATATAATGTGAAAGTGCAGTGATTACAAGTCAACCAGCTCATCTAAAAGGTCCATGCAAATCCCTTTTATTAAGGTACTGAAATGTTATATCTATCAATCGAAGCACAAACTTTACTGAAAGTGGATCAAAAGCAGAAGTAGCTAGGTCGGTGTGGGATTCACCATTTGGGACTTAACTAGGGTTCTTATTGGCTCCTACTAGCTTCATCTTAGTTAAGAACCAATCAGAGCGCGAAACGTCGGTCCACTACCGTTGAAGTTATCGGCCAACCGAAGAACGAAAAGTTGGGTAAACAGTAACTCCCAAACAGTTAACAATTTCTTGGTGATCAATCTCTTTTCTATATAATGATTCAATATGAATATTATGTCTGCACTTCAATCAGTAGAAGAAGAAGAATTGAAGAAGAAGATATGTCTTTTGAATTGACATAGAGGATCCTTAAATGGACCTACGTACACTGTAAATGCTTGTTGGGTCCCAGCCTCTTGTTTTCAAAGTTAAAAGTTCCCTATATAGTTCCTAATTAGGGCATAAAATGTGTAAGACACTAAAAAAAACATATGTATTCTACATGTGTGTTTTTTTTATACAATAAAGTTTTGGCCCACCCATATTACAAAACAAATACCAGATACTTATGTGACAGAGTAGGATCTATCACTTTTCTCCTCCCAAAAGTGTTACGAGGGGGTTTTCAACTTATGTAGCAGTGGGACCTACATCCCACATAAGCCATCTATCATTTATTTTGTAATATGGTCGAGCCAAGCACCAGCGCTGTTTTTTTATATTGGTCGTGCCCATTAAATGTCAGTGCATGTATCAGAAAAACAAAGATTGTACGTACGGGGAACATCTAATGATACTTAGCCGCTCGAACCCATGTAATTAAGCCCCACCTTAACTAGCATATTTTCTTTTTCTTTTTCTAATAATTAAACATAGTCTTAGTAGACTGCTAATCATTCTAAACCTAATGTAAAAATGATTGGAATTTACATGGTCCTCACATGGATCTGTATTAGATTATGTCAAAGTAATATCATGTCTCCCCAAAACGCTAAATATAAAATATTGCTCCAAAAGCCATATATAGTATTACACAATTCAAAGTAATGAATGTCTTTTCAACATGTTATATGCAAGTTGGGTATGAATCTTTTTCTTAGAAAACATATGCTCTTCTAAACATCTTCTAATTTTACCTAATTAATCTAACAGATCCCAATACAACATATGTATTGATCACAAGACTAGCAGTCGAGTCGAGTTATACCCACAATCATTACACGAAATTTATAATAAGAATTAATGAAGAAGGATCCTCTTGCGAATTAAATCCTGCTCTTTGTCCCCCCTTTTCAAATAAAATGAAGAAACGAATTGATCAATTCATCAAATCTTGTCCCCGATAAGTATTTAAACTTTTCCCTCCGTATGAGCAATTGTTTTTGAGGTTTATTGTTTTTAAAATGTCTCTATATGTTTAAGCCGCGATAACATTTGAGAATGCTTATCGAGATAAAATTTTGGCAACCCTCCCATTATCCAAAGGTTTAGGAACTGATCAAGGAGAGTTTTAAGTACACCATTACCGTGGTCCCTCCCGTACTAGCTGTTGGGGTTGTGGCTCAATCCAACTCATAAAGGATAGTCCCACATATGAGAAGTAGCATTCCCATATGGAGCTAATAAGATATGATCTTCACTGAGGTCTTTTAAGATGAAACCTCACACCTAGGCCCAATGGGCAGGTGGTTAAGTTGGGGACAATATCTGTGCTATGGGTAGACCCACAAGTGTGGGCCCATGCTGTTCGTGGTCCACACTAGCTCCATCCAGTCTTAAGGGGAAATTTTGAAGGCACCCCCCGAAATCTTATTAGCAGGCCCCATAACATAACAAAATGCAAATTCAAGGTAGGGGATGCCAACAACCAGGGCCTGCCAATAAGATTTCGAGGCGTGCCTTCAAAATCTCTCAGTCTTAAGTGGTTTTGTGCAGCAGGCCAAATTAATTAATCGACTCGTCCGAGTTGTTACGGGAAAGTGGGGGTCAACGCTTTTCTCAATGATGACGTCATCATCCACATCAGCATCCAGCTTGTCCGCCGCGCATAAGAAGAGGGCGAGTGAATTAGCTGCAGTTTAATTTTCATTCAAAATCGCCAAGCAATAAGCAGCACATATATACAACCTGATCATCACCATGTATGAATACGGCGATAATCTATTTGCTTCCAGCTGCGCCGCCACCAGCAATGCCGATTTCCTCCTCGGAAATGTATCGGAAATCGCCACTTCATCCCCGCCTTTTGTCTCTCCATCCCTATTTTCTAATTTTCCAGCTAAACTCACTGGAGATCTTAACGAGTTTGACTCAGTTAACGAAACACTACTACTCGCTGCATTGAAATCGGAGGTGATTGAGGATGACAACAGTAACATAATAATTAACAGCAGTACTACTACTACTAGTAGTGTTTACGGGTCTCCGAGTCCGAGTTGCTACGTGATGCAACGGCCGAGTTTGATTCAGAGGAGCCTGAGTATTAGTGACTCGCTTCTTAAAAAAAATGGATATCTCCACCCCAATTTCTCCTCTCTGGAAGAATATCATCAAGATATTTTGAACTTGGAAACAGGTCCGATGAGAAAGGTGTTTAGCACCGGCGATATACAGGTACCAAATTTAATATTCATTTCTAAAAAATGACCAAAATACCCATACATATAATTTATTTTTTTAATATTTTTTTTTAAGTGAATGGGTAAGATCATTAATTAAAAAATATATATATATTTAACCCATACATATATTATTTCATATTTGTATTCTACATCTTTTAAACATTCATTACTGGAAATCAATTCTCATCTTAGTAATATTGATTATTTCATGAAGCTTAATCTTGCTCATAAATATGTTAATTTGGGTTTGATTTGTATTAGAAAAGTGGCACGTCCCAGAGTAGTCGTCCATCAGAAAGTACTACTTCACAGCATGAAAATTGTATCGGTCATGAAGGGATGAAAAAAGTTGGTCGTTATAGCGCTGAAGAACGAAAAGAAAGAATAGAGAGATATAGAAGCAAGAGAAATCAAAGGAACTTCACTAAAAAGATTAAGGTTATGATCTAATCAATATTTTTTTCATAATTAATTTGAATTGCCTTCATATTTTTAAGTTTAATTAAATTTAATAAAGCAAATTTTCTTATTATACAAGTGTTTGATTTAGTATGCGTGTAGGAAAACATTAGCTGATAGTAGACCTCGTATTAGAGGCCGATTCATGAGGAATGAAGAACCAGGAGAGAGTTCTCAAACTCAGTGGATGAACCAGATGGGCGGCGGGGACGAAGATGATGAATTTTGGATCAATTTCTTGGATGCATTGTCAGTGAATCAAATTCCTTAATTAAGCTTAATTTTGATTGAAATGTCTTGCAATCTTAATTAGGCTTGTTCGATGTCGCTTAATTATTATTACCTGCTTGCCTAAAGTAAGCAGTAAATTTGAAATATCGTGACTCAGTATATGACTCGTCCAAGTCGATCCATGCAATTTTCCTCTTTTATCTTTTGTAATTTTTCCAGAGGAGTAGGGAATAAAATGGATCCGTTTTGAGTCATTGGAGTTTTGTTCTTAAAAATCGACTTTGGTGAAAGTCGTGTGTTCAATCCCATACTTTAATTTTGTCGTATAATAAGTGGTATTTTAAAAGAACCTAAGAAGTACAGACACTGGGAGGGGACACGGACACGGACACAGACATGGACACGACGTGAGTTTTTTTTCTTTAAAATTTCAACTAAAAAAAGACACGACACAGATACGATACAGACACGGCACCCTTAGAGGAGTGTACGTGCTTCTTAGAAAAGAACCCACTAATTAATATTCGGACTAGGGTTCACTATGAAGAGACCAGTTTGAGCATGGCACAGCTCTTGTCTGTCACGGTCACATAAAAATATAAACAACTAAATAAAAATAATAAAACAAAAACCCTCTAATGGCTAGTAATTAACCATGAAAAATACTTGATATCACATACAATGATTAAATGATCTAATTAGGAGATAGCCTAATGGTGTAACATTGATCACCTCACAATATAGAGGTTGAGAGTTCGAATTTTCTTGATGGCATCATGTGCTTTAAGAGGTTTTGACATTCTAATTAAAAAAAATAAAAATAAAAATATTTTCTTTTAATATTTTTTTTTTCATTTACCCATTAATCACATCACATGAACCATCAAAAGAAGATTTGAAATGCAAAAAAAAATAAATAAAGAAAAAGTAAACAAGATTATAAAAGGAAAAGGATTAAATAAGATTTCGGCCGATATATTCTTTGAATTTGAGTAGGATCCAAGTCAGATGGAAAGCCTGATTTATCCAAATACTCATAAATTAAGTATAAAATAATGTATAAACACTATGGAGAAAAGTACGTCTACATACATATATTGATCTAGACGAGGGGCAACTTTATGGAGAAAAAAAAAATTAGTAGTAGGATCATGGAAGATGGAACTCATCTTATTTTGCATGCTTTTGGGTCTAACCAAATAGTGTTCAATTTTTTTTAAAAACAAAGGTGTGCAGTGTCCACTAGTTGTAAAGTAGCCGGCCTCCTCTCTCTTTCTTTCTCTAAACTTATGGTATATAGGTAGGTAGGAATGATTGAGCCAGCGAAGGCAAATCTCAAAGTCTGATAGCTTGTTTTAGCTTTTGGGCCTCCATATGTGAATTTTGAATACCAAACTCTTTATATATGTATGTATAGAGATTAAATGAGATGATAGAATTTTAAGTTATAAACAGAATCTAACTTTACGTTCAAAAACAGCTCAAACGATGATTCCACCCCCGGTGGTATATCTCAAATTCTATCCGGCTCACTGTGTTGTGACTCGTGAGCCTTAAATCATATTACCCATTAAAGGTTTTTTTTTTTTTTTTCTTTTCAATTTTAAATCATTGAAGTCTATAGTCACTTGAAACAACAACATTGATGTGCCAACGAGTTGGTTCATGTTTCCGTCATTGAATTACTCGGAGTTAAAACCTTTCAAACAAGTAGGTTCCGGCATTTATCTGTTTCTATTCTTTTAGTCAAATGAATAGCTAAGTGGAACTAAATTAAGATAATCAGATCCTGTTTCGACTAGTTCTCGGATATTTCAGGTTCAGTTCTTGTATGAAAATATTACAAAAAAAAAAATTTATAATTATAAATCAGTTGCAAATGTTATCGGTTCGATTCTGATCTAATATTCATAAAGAAACCAATTTTAGTTTCAATTCCTAGCAATTTCAATTCTAGTTACTCAAACATGTGGAGCTAGAACTGGGAACATCTGTTTTGGTTCGTTCAGTTCTTGGTCCAGGGTCGTGACACCCCTACGGGATAGGGATGTAAAATATACAACCTGCCCGATATGGACCATTGGTAGGTTTTGGCCCACCATAGGTAGTTGTGGCCCAGCTTAACCTGGGACGTTACTTTTAACCTAAACACTGGCCCAACATTCTGCTCCACGCCTGATCCGCTATCCATCCGTACCTAGCCCGCTGGCCGCTACCCGTCTATATCCGGCCTATTTATGCAGCATATTTGGTAACGTCTTACTTAGGGCAGTTCTAGTGAGATTTCCCACTAGAGCAAAATACCTTTTCATCATAGATTTTCTATTTTTTTAGATCCATTTTTAGATTTTCCACTAGAATTGCCTTTACACCTGCCTATGAGTCATGTGTAGATAATCTAAGAGCTATTTTTTTTTATTACCGTGATCATTTTATCATGTTGGTCAACAATGACCACTGGATCGTCTCTGTGGAGGGCCTACATGCCGATATAAACTATATGTAAAAATAAGTAGTGTCGATGGAGTACTAAAAAGTGAGACATTACCCTCCTAATGTGTTTTATTAATATGTTGGTTTTGGGATAAAATGGTCCCATTGACACCAGTTGTGCAAGTGTAGATCTCAAGAATTGTAATTTGAATTCCACGATTAATCATAACAGAACTGTTATTGGAACCGAAATTTTCATCTGTCCATCTAAATAAATTGAGGTAGTACCCTTAATTTACCATTCATTGTGTGTTATGGGACCACACAAATTACAATAAATAGTGGATTGAAGGTGCCACCTCAATCTGTTTAAGGGATCAATTCCAAAAGTATTTAAATTTAAAGGCACCAAGAGAACTGAAAAAACGACAGACTTGCATGGTAAATTGGTAATCATCCAAAAATGTAATTTTAGCGGGTAACTGCAAATTGCGTGCATTTTGTGGTTCTAAGGACGACGGACTCCCGACTCCGGGCGAACACTAGCATTCCCCAAATTCGTACCTTGGACCGATCCGTACTTACAGAAGAAGATATTTATGTTACCAAGCGAATATTCCTTTTCGGTCGCTTTTCATTGATACGATTACCTTGTCGGAAATTAGATTCTCCAAACTTTGAAATGAAACCTTACCATCCACCCTAGGGTTTATACTATTGCTCATCCTCCACATGTCTAAAGCATCGATGGTCATCGAATTCCACGAGAAACCAAGAAATTCAATCTCTAAACATCCACGGTTAAAAATTTTGCGGCGAAATATTCTATATCCGCTTGCGAAGTACAGAATCATTTTATTCTTTCTTTTTAAATTCGCGAATTCGAATCGTCATCCAATACTACCTTCTCCAAGTCCGATTTCCCTCAATTAAAAACTACACCAGGGATGATGGTGACTCATCTCTTCTTCTGCAGTCATCAGGGGAAGGTGTTTTCTAATCTCAACAAAACCCAGAAATCCTTCTCAGAGAAAATCTTACCAGGCGGTTTTCGCCACTCAATCAAAGCAGTTTTGGAGGAGGAGGAGGAGGAAGAGGAAAAACCGCCATGGATCCTGTCTATGTTGAATTTCTCAAAGGCATGTTAAAACCACTTGCAGCTACTGCGGTGGTTTTAATGGCGGTGGTTTTATCATTTGTTCAGAATCTAGGGTTGGAGAAAGAAATGATTTACTCTATTGCAAGGGCTTTTCTTCAGTTATCGGTGATTGGGTTCGTTCTGCAATTTATTTTTGCTCAGAACAATGGTGGTTGGATCGTTCTTGCTTACTTGTTCATGGTTTGTTCCTTCCCTCTGCCCTGTTTCTTCATTTTTTTTTTTTGGCTTGATTTTTTTAGGGTTTCATTTATTAGTGAACTTACTGTTTTAAATTGAAAGAAAATTTAGAATATCTTCTGTAGGAGTTTAAGGAACAATTGGGGCTAATAATTGCCTGAACAGAACTCCTTCCATTGACCCACTCGATCACCTCCTGCTAGCTTAGATTGCAACCCATTAATTAGATTGTGGGTACAAAAAATTGAGGACCAGCAATATCGATAACCTTTTTTTTTTGTGATTTTATATGCTTTGTCTATTTCTTTCAATTACCCTTTAATAACCACTAGTAGATAGGATGAAATTCGACAAGAGTTTGAATTCTTTGAAACTTATGCCGAACTGTCAATTAAGCTCATAAACAAGTGACAATACCACTTGGAAAATGCAACTGATGTTCTGGAACCTAAAAATTCGCTGTCATGAAAGTAATATTTGGAGCCCTGCACTATATTCCTCTCTGTCAGTTGTCCTGATATTGATATTCAATGCTCTGAATCATCGGCACTTTTTTCCAGCTGCTTGAAGATGACTACTTTAGGATTAGGGGTCTGAAATAATTGTGCTCAGAATACACATATAGTTCACTAGAAGGCATGGGTTTGGTTGGGGTCCATATCATATTCCCTTCACCAACTTAATCTCTATTTGAGAATTGGGATAAGCAAGAGAAACACAAAATTACATACAGTACATCATATACTTGAAACTTCTTATAAACATGGGTGATGGGCCACTTTTTTTATATGAATTTAACTTCTTGACTTATTACTTGAACTGATTTCTTCTATCCCCTAAAATTTATTGATGATTGCAGACTTGCAGTTGCAGGTTTCACCTCACTGACTGAATTTCTTGGTGTTGCTACAGGTGGTTGTTGCTGGTTATACAGCAGGTCAACGTGCAAAACATGTTCCACGTGGGAAGTATGTTGCCGGAGTATCCATTTTGGCAGGAACCTCAGTGACCATGTTCTTACTCGTCATTTTGAATGTTTTCCCATTTACTCCCCGGTATATCATCCCTGTCGCAGGGATGATGGTTGGTAATGCAATGACAGTAACAGGAGTTACCATGAAAAGGCTCCGAGATGATCTCAAGACTCAAAAGAACTTGGTCTGTTCACATTAAACAAATTATATACTCTTCAGGGAATCTAAGTACCTGTTAGGTAGACCTTAAAGATGGTAGTGTTGTGAAATACCCTTATAATTGACCTTTGTGTGAACATTTTTGTTTTTCTGTAGGTAGAGACAGCTTTGGCGCTCGGGGCAACCCCACGTCAAGCAACGCTTCAGCAAGTAAAAAGGTCTCTGATTATTGCCCTCTCTCCGGTTTTGGATAATGCAAAGACGGTAGGACTGATATCGCTTCCTGGTGCAATGACTGGCCTTATAATGGGCGGAGCATCACCTCTAGAAGCCATTCAGTTGCAGATAGTGGTTATGAACATGCTAATTGGAGCTTCTACAGTGAGCAGCATTACTTCAACATACCTATGTTGGCCTGCTTTCTTTACCAAAGCTTACCAGTTGGAGAGCAAGGTATTCATTTCAGAATAGGAATTCTCAAAATGTGATGCTAACTCTGATGTATGAGATGGTACAGATAGCTGAACTCCAATGGTGATAGTTTATCACTTGTGTAAACTGTTTTTGTATAAATATGAAAGATGCCGAACGTTACTGTTATTCCAAGGTGCATGTGCCAATTAGTTTAGCCGCTAATGTCCGATATTGTTAACATCTTAGACCCGGGTGCCATTCCTGTTAAGCATCTAGATTTTGATCTTGTAAAAATCCCAAAATAAAATAAAAAGAATAAAGAAAAAAAAACAAAAAAAAACTGTGATTCCAAATTTGAAGTCATGAATGAAACATCCATGAGAGTTCAAGGTCGAGCAGTCATGTTGTGTTACCTTCTTTGTGAGAGAGGGTTTACCTTCAAGCATATTAATTTTGGAACAATGTAGTTATTTTAGTTTGGCCAAAATAAACAACATGATCATAATATTATTCAACCTATATATAACTTCTTCCCAATACCTAAAAATGACTGTCAAGGTTAGGGTGACAAATTTGGTATGTTTCTGGTTTAGGCCTGTGGCAGTGTAAATGAGTACTTGTTCATCAGGAATCAAACTGAATAGGAACCGATATTCCCAATTTTGCTTCCACATATTTCAGTACTCGAACTGGAACCATTATTATTAAAACCTGATCCTATTTTGGGACTTTGATATAAGATGGGACCGATAGGAATGGGAATCGAACAAAAGGGTGCTGGTAAAGGAGTTCCTCAAAATATTAGGGGGATGGACAAGATGGGAGGGTGGACTAGATTGTTTAAGTCGGTTGGGGGCGATGGATTTAGTTTTACTTAGTGGATGGACATCTAAAAATAGGTTGACATTTTTTAACCCAACTCCAAAAAACACCCCAACAAAAAATACACCCACCATCCCCACCTCGGATCACCACCACTCCACCGCCGGCCACCCCCACACCTACACCCACTTCTTCTTCTTCTTCTTTCTTATTTCTTTTTCTTCTTCACGATCTGTCCCCCCTTCTCTCTCTCTCCTTCCTCTCTCTCTCTCTCTCTCTCTCTTTCTCTCTCTCACCTTTACCTCTCCTGTCTCTCACATTTACCTCTCAGATCTGAAAAAAAAAAAATTTATTTATATCTGGAACATTTTTTTTTCATTTTTAGGTGGTTAGCAGTGGTGGTCGGTGTTAGAAGAAGAAGAAGATGAAGTGGTCGGCGGTGGAGGTGTGGTGAAGATGATGGTAATATTGGTAGGGGTGGAGTGTACTATTTAATTTTAGTAGGGTGAAGAAAGAAAGTGGGTGTTAAGTTAGTTTGCCCCCACACCATCCCCTAGTAAAAATGAGTAATAATTTGGATGGAAAAAAACTCATTTAACTTATGCACTCTCAAACATTTTGAGAAACTCCTTTAACAGTACCCTAACAAAATTGCTCTTTTTCCCCAGATTTTTTATATATAGATATTAAAATATGAAGAATCAAAATACTAAAGAAACGTTCGAAATTAGAAATGATTATCTATGTTCCAGTTTCCACCTATTTGATCAACCGGAGTAGGTTTCACTTCAAGTAGTTCAATGACCGAAACGAGAATTGACCCGTTGATACCACTACTAATTTGAGTCCAAGCCCGTCCAATTCCAGCATGAACAAGCTCAGCCCAATCTAAGCCCAACCCAATTAACTATGGACCGAGCCCAGACCAACCCAACTAACTATGGACCGAGCCCAGCCCAACCCATTGCCATGCATGGTTTAGGATCAGGTTACCGCTACAAAACAACTCAAAAAGTCGTTGCATTCGTACAGTTGATTCAGTTGGGTCGTTGATTTAGAAGAAAACTAGTGGGATGGTGGTGCTATCGTGCGCACGAAATTAGAAGCGTTTGTTGGTTCACCAAAAGTCCTCCTGTCGTGTTTTTGGCGCCGACTTTATTACGGAAACTCAACGGAAGCAGCAGCTACACCACACCTATGTATGAGAATATCTATGAGTAACCAACCCCTTGCAAACCAATTAATTGTCGAGGAATAAAATAGTGCGTACTGCGCACCCCTCTGAAATTGTCTTCTACGTTTTCAGACACAAAATTCTCATTTTCAGCATTCACGACCCACGTCTCTCTAAAGATCGAATTGACTGAATAAGAAATCGACTAATTCAGAAATGATGATTCGATTTTTATCGAATTCAAAAGCGTGTGATGTTCTTCTCTTTTATTCGATCTCTCTTTTATTTCTTCCAGGTAAATTTTCTTATCAAAATTAGGGCTTTTTTTTTATGTCAGAAACAACCTAATTAGGATGAGAACCCGTCTCTAATTAGGGTTTAATCAATTAATTATTAATGTTTCTGTTTTAGTGGGTATTATGATGGTCATTTATTTTGATGCAAGACTGATTTTGAATCTGATGGATGGGCAAGAAAGGGTTAGTATAAACACGTAATATTTTGGTAATAAGTCATTTTCTTGCCTGAAAAATTCATCTTGTAACGGTGTTCTTGAATTTCTATATATATTTAATGGATTAAGCTGATGATCCAGAAATAAAAAACCAGCTAGCAGCGAGAAAAAGATACTAGGGTTTCTGTTTCTTGATGCAATGATCCACCTGAAATCTTATTTATGAGCGTCTTTTGTTTATCAAAAAAAAAAAAGGTTAGCTATCTTCACAAAGGGGTCTAAATTTTGATCTTATTTGTCTTGCAGGAATCTTGTCATCTGGAGTTGTTACACTTGAATCCATTCAAATCTTTAAAACCCATGAGTGGTTAAATAACAAACCCACTGTGTATTTTCGTTGCCAAGGGGAGAACAAGACAGTTTTACCAGATGTGACGAAAGCACACTTGTTATATACTTTCAATGGTGAAGAATCTTGGCAGGTTTGTGTAATTAAGTGGTATTTGTCATCTCTAATTTTTTTTTCCCCCCCTTAATCTGTAGTAGGAATATCTGGAATTGATAGAAGTTGTTTAATTCTAATCTGTTTCACAATTATCTCTAGAAAGACTCTGATGTTTTGCCATTAGTTGTTGCTCATGGGTTGTTGCTGGTACTGCCAAAATTTGATCCAAGTAGTTCAGTGGGCCCTGTAAAGATCCATTCCTTTGGTTGGATAAACATGAAAGAATTAGTAATAAAGCATGAAACCTACAAGAATTTGATCAAACAATCCCAGGACAATTAGGAAGCAATTATTTTTCTACAATGTATACAAATATCCTATCTGCAATGGTTGCCGCGAAGAAGCTGGAACTAGGAAGGTTGTAAACCTAGATTGTGTAAAACCATTCCAATATGCAGGGTTATCTTGTTTGAAGCAGATTTACAGTCTGTAAAAATCATATTGATAATGCAAACCAGTGCTGTTCGCAAACTTAAAGCCACCCACATCCGTTCGTTCTTGCTTCAGCTGATGGCCTTTCTTAGTTAGAACTTCGAAATATATTTTGCAGATTTCCTCTCTTAATTAGAATTATATTTGTTTATCTCTGAATTTCTCCTGGAGGTCTTATTTCCAGTTTTGAACTTTTGTATTTTATTTGCCTGTTTATTGCTTAATCTTTTACATTTAGTTGTATCATTATATTATAATTACAACCTAGAAGCTTTTTTAGCTAAAAGATCTAATTACTTATTGACCTGGTCAGTTTTTGGTCAAGGAAGCTAACTACAAACTTGCAATGTTGTTTCCTGCAGCCTCTGACAGTACTAGATAAAAAGTGCAAGAGGTGTGGATTGTATGAGGAAGACACCATAGAAACAGATGATATATTTGATGCATGGGAGTTTTGTCCTTCTGATTTTACAGCACCTGATGGCAACTACACCCGTTTTAAGGACAAGGAATTCAATGCAACATTTTCGTGTCCTCAGTGCGTTGGCCTTGGAAGTGGTGAGTGCGCATCTGCATTCATTGATCTCTTACACCTCCTCCATATGTAACTTGCTTTGTCCTAGTGATGTAGGCCATTCCGTCAATCTGACATCTCTTTGATTGGTCATGACCTAAGAATCCTACTGATCAGCTAACTTAATTGTTTGCCACATTGATCAAATCTCCAATGGTAAAAAATAATTGGTTTACTGGTCAAAATGTGAGCACCATTTGATTAAGTGGCCATTACCCTTGGTATGACTTTATTGGCGATGGCCAATATCCAATAGGTGATCCAACAATTGGATGACTCAAGGGTCTATTGATAGCTTCATTTTTTATAGAGCATGGAAGACTTTGTACATCAGTACATGAATCGTATTTATGTTTTATGTAGTCTAAATTGTACTATATACTATGCACACTATATGCTTGTAGGTTCTAATCATACTTAACTGGCTTACATACAGGAGTTTTTAAGGCCAAGGGAATGAATGTGGTTGTAGTGATAGTGATTACTGCACTAGTTTCAGCTCTATCAATTCTTGGAGTGGTAGCTGCGTACAGATACTGGCAGAAGAAGAAAAGAGAACACGATCAGGCTCGGTTTCTGAAGCTGTTTGAAGATGATGACGAACTTGAAGATGAATTGGGTCTCGGCCCTGTGATTTGACAAGTCACGTCTTATACCCTGTGACTCAAATCCATTCTTTTTTGCTTGTATAATAGTTTTTAGCTGAGTATAACTTTCATTTCCAATTTAGTTTTAATTATACATGAATTTGAAAAATGAGATAGTTTTGTATGCAATTTTTTTAATATATACAGAAGTAAAGGTGCACGTTGACCAGTTATGACTGCTGTTTGCTTTATATTTCCCCATACCTACATAATGTAGTAAATAGAATACCCCAAATAGAGAAATATAACTCACATTCAGAACATTTTAAAAATTATATTGAGATTCAATATATAGCTCATAATAACCTAAGATTTACCATCTGAGTTCCTTACACAACGATTGAAATTGTCCAACTCTTGTGAAGATGCACCATAAATTGCTTTGATGGTATCCTTACAGCAGCTGCAAAAACATATTCCGAGTGATGAGCAGAAGCCTAATAAGGATAAGAAAAAGTTACTATAATGGTGTGAGGTTTGAGAGGATATATATGAATGAACCTGCAAGCCTCCCTGTTGAATCTCTTCTCTTCAATACCATACAATTCTTTAAATACACCAGGTTCCACTCGACAAAAATATGGACGATCTAGGTCACATTCAATATGACGTCAGACGAATGAGAAAAGGATGCTACTACAACCAAATAGTAGAAATATAAAACCAAATAAAAGCTCACCAGAGTAAATGGAGCATGTCCGTGTTGTTTGTTCATAGTGTATACACCATCCATCTGGGCCTATCATGCTTTTATAAAGCTGAATTCATGAAAACAATAGTGCCAATGAAGTAGAAGCATGTGAAAATCTAGTTTTTTCTTTTTTTTCTTCATTAAGGAAAACTCTATTGAAGAAAGCGCTGTGGAAAAGAATGATAAATGTACAACGAAAAGAATAAATCAAAAGAAAAAGAAGTAAAAGACAACTGTGTGCTGAGGGGGTTAGGACACACCCCCTCCAAGCATACCACCAACAGGCAACAGTAACCTAGGGTTTCAAAAGGTGAGCAGAAAATACTCCAAAACCTCACAGTAGTTCCAAAGTTCGACATCAATATATGGCGAACAACGCTTTCTAAAGAACATAATTTATAGATAGTTAGATATTCCATTGACAAGTAAAACTGTTGCTTAGAGTACTTGTTAAACAGTTTTACTGTCAAACAAACAGAGTCCAAGGCTTAGTAAGGTTTCACAGCATTTTCAGAAAAATCTCTGATTTTAAGTGAGACTTTATTGGGGTCCATTTTCAGATGGGTTGTCCGTTGTTGGATCACATACTTGCAGTATGGAGTGTGGACTTGAGAGTTATATATGTTTTTCAAGTAACAATCTTTTCAATATGAAGAAAAGTGGCAGACATTTTGAGGACAAAAACTAAACTATCGAAGGAGAATGCAATGATTCTCATACCTAAGATGAACTCTGCAATTAACCTGTTCTTCAATTTACAGAGTTTTTTTTTAGGATTGTTGGAGGGGTATTAGAGGTTACCCATATGAGGGAGACTGCAATGATTCTCATACCTAAGATGAACTCTGCAATTAACTTGTTCTTCGATTTACAAGTTTTTTTTAGGATTGTTGGAGGGGTATTAGAGGTTACCCATATAATACCCATCACTTTTTTTTTTTTTGGTTTTGGAAACTAGGGCTAACAATGTTCTTAAAATTGTTTTTAGTTGTTTTTTTTTTGATCGGATGTTTTTAGCTGTTGTAGTTAGATAAACAAT
Organism: Macleaya cordata; assembly: GCA_002174775.1. Lineage (NCBI taxonomy): Eukaryota > Viridiplantae > Streptophyta > Magnoliopsida > Ranunculales > Papaveraceae > Macleaya > Macleaya cordata. The sequence continues at coordinate 1,222,255 of MVGT01002043.1, forward strand.
CAGAATCTTGATTCAATTTCATAATAACTNTGTTCAATAGTTTTTAGTTGTTGTTTTTTTTTGACCGGATGTTTTTAGTTGTTGTAGTTAGATAAACAATCAGAATCTTGATTCAATTTCATAATAACTAGCTTTATCAACTCGATTCAATCAATGTTCAACTCAGAAATCGATGAAAAATAGTTATACTAATTGGGGATTAAAAAAGTTCCCTTCAGTTCAATATTTCTCCTCATAATTCAATAAAAAACTAAAAACAAACTTCCAGCCGACACAACCTTCTAAAAATTGATTTGAAAAGTTCAGATTTCCAGAAAAATGAACAGAGTTGAGTGAAGTTTGTTGATTGATGAGAGTAGAGAGAGAACCTGAATGTCGGAGGGGTTTTCGAAAATCTCTTCAGGAGTGGCAAAAGAAGGGCCTTTATCGAGCTTGCAACAAGCTCCGCATCCTTTGACGCATCCCCAGGATGGTTCTTTTCTTTCACCGCCGAATCCAACTCTACTGATATTGGTTGGGTTTCTGGGCTTTACGACCTCCTTCTTCTTCGCCTTTATCTGCTGCTGCTGCTGCTGCTGCTGCAATCTGAATGTCACCAACTGGGCTGTTGTGCTTCCACTGGTGGTGAAAGCCACCGCTAGCGACATGTATAGAGAGAGAAAGGTCTTTTAGTAGTTCTACTTCTACAGCAGCAGATAAGAAAGAAAAAAATGAAATAATAAGGAAGTATTAAATGCAGCGGTGAGCTTAAGCGACATACATATATACCCCTATGCTTTGTGGTTTATTACACTCTAGCCATCTTTGAATGGTTACCAAGAAAAAAAAAGTCTTAAACCAATAATGGAGATGCAGGGGATCGAACCCTGTACCTCTCGCATGCAAAGCGAGCGCTCTACCATTTGAGCTACATCCCCAGATTTTGAATACAAGTATATATTTTAACACTAATTTCTTATTATTGTCACTATATATTTTCCCTTACCATAATAAAATAATACGGGTTTTTTTATTATTATTTTTAGTTACAGGGTATTATACAAGTATAAGCAAAGACGTTTTTTTAACACACTGGGCAGAAAAACCATCGAGAACATAATAACAGTAACTAGCCGTCATAGGAAGAGAAGGGGCTATCTTAAGAGCTACCTAAGATCAAAAATTGTGGCTCTGAATTTCATAATCTGCTTAAAGATCTCTTTCAAGAATATTAGAAATCGATGAATGCAATAAAACAGGATCGTCGACCACGGTCTCAAAAGAAAGGTGCACATTTTTACAATCAAAAGATATCCATCTACGAAAAGAATAGAGAACTTACATTTTTTTTTTTAATCTACTAATCAAATTCAAGGAGTGTAATTAGGAGCTCTTCTAACTCCCAGATTTCGACACCCTGTTCAAGAATATCTGACTTTTACTCGATAAAACAAAATCCTAAACAACACAGGTTAACACAAACCAGATTACCAAAAGAAAAGCTCCCAGAAAATATTCCACATTAATACATATATATATATATGTTTCATCATAACTGCACTACTATTAATACCAACAGTAAATATTCCAATGTCAAAATAAAGTAGAGAAAAGGAGCCTTGATGTTTGGAGCTCTCCAATGTCATTTGTTCAAAAGACATCAAACACTTAATAGTTTGGAGCACCACTACTGCATTACTCGCTGCCTCTGGGAGAACCACGGTTATCATCTTCATCATCGACTGGGCTCTTGCCATTCATGGGGCTTTGGCTGTGACTGCGACCATTCTCTTCACGAGGGCTACGGTCTGTTGTGGGGCTCTCCTCCCTGCTCACGGGGCTTCTACTCTTTGCCCTTCTTGGGCTCTGACTGTAGTCAGACCCATCTTGCTGGGTAGCAGTTCTACGATCAACAGGTGACACAGACCCTCTTTCCCGTGGAGTGTTCTGATCAGGTGTTGGGCTACGCTTCCTCCCTTTGGATGGTGGAGGAGAGGTCCTCTTTGTTTTCTTAGGGCTCCTGCTGTAACGAGGGCTCCTTGATCTCCTTTCCTCGCGCTCAACGCTACGCTCTCTCTTTGGAGGAGATCTGGATCGACTGTTGAAAAAATACAATAATCAGGAGATATGTTAGAAATTTGGAATACACAAAACATGATCGTTCTGCTGTTCAAGAAAACTCTAGCCCATTCTTTAAAAAAAAAAAATCTGTCCAACACGATTTGGTACACTTTACAAACTTATGTCCCTCTCTGTATAATTCAGTGAAAGACTGATAATATTATAGTTCATTCGACGTTACAAGTTTCCAAACTAAGAGATTTATGTCTTGGTAATAGTTTTAATGGGCAAAATCAATTGAAAGCACGTTACAGAAGCAATTCATCTGACGGGATTATTAACTAAGATCTATTTTAATAAAACTATTTCAATGACCTTTCCACTTGAAATTTAAAAAAAAAATGAAAATAATTAACTAACCTGTAACTGCGGCTCCGGCTGTAACTTCGACTCCTGCTTCTGCCACGGCGAGGAGATGCCGATCTTGAGGGTGATCGTGAGTAACTCTTCCCACGTCTGCCACAAAACAGTCCATAAAACAACTAAGAAATCCATACAATAATACTAAAAATATAACTATAAAGAAATGGCTAGCGAGGCTTCAGAAAGTTATAATACTTGAGGCTTTTTGGACTATTCTGGCAGTTCCTCTCTATGTGGCCCCTATCTCCACAGCGATAACACTTATTCTTCCAATCTCCAGCTTTGCAATCTCGAGCCCAGTGGCCATCAAGACCACAGTTGAAGCAACGACCAGATCCAGGGGGAGGACCCCTGCCAAGGTACTCACCCCGACCACCACCACCACCGCCGCCACCTCCACCTCCACCTCCAGAACCACGTGGTCCCTGTAACATAAGCAGTGTGTTGTAAAAAAGTCTTCATAATGGAGATATAGTGAGATCAATTAGTTCATTAAGCTGGATATAACAAGAAAGCACAGCACAGAGCACTAGCGCAGTATGACAGGGAGCTGTCAGCCTCCCTGATTGATGTTGAACACCGAATAATATGACTTAAGGCTATGAATGTAAAAATGATATAATGAAAAAAGGGAAGAATGAATTAATAAAGTATTGCCTTTATCAAAAAAAAAGGGAAGAATGACCTTTTCAACAGACTAAAAAGTGGAATCGGCACCATAAGCTGGATTTAGATGTCAATGTTATCACTATTGGTGGCTCAGAGAAATAAAAGAATTAGGTCATTCACCCTTGCATCTGGACATGAGCCCTTGGAATCTCCACATATGCCATTAACAACAATTTATAAACGGGAACCAAACCGCTGATCATTAACTGAAACACTTGTAACCACCTTCAGCAACAACGGCATCATTGAATCAAAAGAGAATGACAACAGGCCATTCTCGAACTTACGAGACTGTTACATGGACAGAACACCAACAGGAACTTCACACCCTTCACTTTTCAATGAAATCATTATCGAGATTGATCTCTCCATTATCACCACTGGCAGTTCATATAGGTAACGACAATAAGAACACTTGGTGGGTACATAAGTTGACGCCAACCACGGCATTATACAACAAACTTAAAAAAGCTTTTATTTGAGTTGAAATTAAGATATATTTATTTAAGTACAACTAATTTTGGTTAAAATAGATACCATTTCTTTCGTGTTTTCGTGTTACCAACAATCCCCATTTTAAAAAAAAAAAAGGAAAAAAGAGAACATTTTTCAAAAGCTTGTCGAACAAAGTGATAAATATACAAAATATTACTCGAGTTGGGCTCTTCAAGAATAACACCAAACAGTGTAGTTTGCACTAGAGAGTTAAGTTCTTCTCTATATGGCTGAGTACTAGTCACCTGAGAGACATTCTGAAGATAAAGCAACAAAAAATGCTTATAGAAACAGCATAGAAAAACAGAAAATGTAAACACTCACCCCCTTTGCAAATTCGACTATAATACGACTTCCACTAACATCTCGACCATTTAAACTATATCTTGCATCATCAGCATCTCGTGGATCACTAAATTCCTGTGAAGAAAAAGGGAAGGCCAAAAAACAACAAATAGAAACTCATATTTGCATAACTTAAAAAAACAGAAAAAGAAAGAAAGACAAGATACTAGATCGCGTAGAACAATCTCTCTCGTCAGACTATGATGCAAGAGAAACAGAAACAAAAGATGGAAATATCAGAGTTAGTGGAAGTCCTTACAACGAAGGCGAAGTCATGCTTCAAATCCACATCCCGTACTCTGCGGAAATGGTTGCCAGAAACAGTAAGGCCATCATGACTTAAGTACCAAAGGGTATGATATTTCGCCCCTCACATTCCATTAAAACACGCAACTACATTACAGAAAGAACCGCCAAAGTCTCCTATACACTGCAAGAATAGCCACCAATTCCACCAAGGGTACTCTCTCACCATAGACCTCCAGGTTTGGCAAAAGCCCAGAAACCTTCAACAAGATCATTTAAGTTAAAATACACGACACGAGGGGGTGCAACATTCTCACAAGATAACATAATGAACAGTGAATGTAAACCCCGCTCTAAGATGCTTGGCAAAGGCCGGAACGTCACCTACACGCTTTAATGGACAAGCCCCACCACCCAAGCTAATTGACCGCTAATCCGCGAATAAGCACAAAACTATACATTATGAACCTTGAAAGTAAGATAACAACTACGCACAACACATGGCGAAAATGACTTTAATCACCCAAAATACATACGTAGTTATGTCAAAGGCAATGTGTGATAGCATATAAAATACACTCATCAGATTCACTTTGGAGGAACAGATGTCTGAGATCAGAAAAGGTAAGAATGCTAAATTGCTAATTAAGTTTATTTAAGGATGAAATATTTATAAATAAATATTGCAGACTGAACTGGCATGAAGTGGGTATGACAGATGTGCAGAGTTGAAGAGTTTTGACATCTGAATTTAAGGAGGAATACCAAACACAGATAAGATGCAAATGCAAGAAAAAGATGTAACATCCATGTAGGATCCCTTTGAAATCACATAAACAACCATTTGAATAAGTTCAAAGTGATCTGCTTACCTTCCATATCTGCTGAATAAGTCTTCTAGATCACGTGAGCGTGTCCTTGAAGACAAACGACCAACATAGAGACGTGTACTGCCATGGCGATCACGATCACGCTCACGATCATCATACCGAGGCATTTTCCCCACTGCAACTCTACCAAACCAATGTTTGTCATTAGCATTTTGCACAATAGTTAGTGTCCTATCCTTGATTATAATCCTTAACCTAATAAAATCTTCGGAAGCAATTTAGTTAAAACATGATTGACAGTTTATACAAGAGACGGAAAAAAAAAATGTTAAAAGTTAGAACTGAGTTGAACTGTTTTTAGATATTTAAGCAATGTAACAGTAAATTGGACTAACGGTTCATTTTCATGAATTCATTATGGTCAATACCGGACCTTGTTATGCACTTCAAAGGTCTCTCAATATCCTAGGTATCCTTGAATATGGTTTGGGCCAAAGGATAAAGATTTGAGGATTGGGTGTTCCACTAAGAGGGTGCAATTTGGTGATCTCGAATGTAATTTAAGCAAGTATGCAAGGATGATATTGTATTTTCACTCCTATATATCTCGTTCTATACAATGCTTCAACTTTCAGTAAAAATCGCCCTTAATCCAATAAAAAAAATTAGTCACCGTAGAAGCCTACAGTATGAAGGCTTGAAAATTAAAAAACTATTAAACATGTATCAATTAAAATCAATGGGATAATGATGTGCTTGGCAGCAATGAAACCATTTTCATCTCTCGTGCCACCAAACTAATTCAGTTGGCCTATTCCATTCCATTGGATGATTATGATGTAATTCAAGTTGGTCTATTTCCACAACAGGGATGATTATTATGTGAATCGCAGTGAACAGGATTATACAAATGATTATCACAAAGGGTACGTAATACTCGAGTGAAAGTTCAAATGGAATATCCAAAATCAACAAGACTTGGGTTCTAAGGAGGATCGAAGTTGACTAACTATCTAGCCATCCAAAATCCCATTCTTTATCCTTAACAAGTGAATTTTGGTTCTCAATCATTGATTGACGCAATTTGGATACACAAAAAATCTACTTTTCATATGGGACAGCAAATCCACTCTTAACACCCAACTAGCCAAATGTTGGTCAGGTCCTAACACGATGAGGATAGAACTCCTCCTATGTTAAACAAAAACTGCCTTTTTAAGAAAGGGGAATTTTGGGGTAACTTTGAGTAGGTTTAGTTGGTGTCCAACGCATTGTCCCTTTCACGTGAAAGCAACAATACAGCAAATCGTTGTTTCACTCAAAGGGTTCAAGATACTTCTCAACAGAAAGTAACAAATGCGATGATTGGGCTGCCTTTAGCAACAAGTTATATAATAGTAAGATTCAAATTAGCAATCCAACCCGACTGTTAAGCTTTTCATGGATCTAATCTCTTTTCAGGAAACCAGATCCAAAAAAAAAAAAAACCCAGAAAACACAAAACAAAAACATCAAACTGAAAAATCAACTTGATTTCAACACCTTTGCCATCACAGAATCATAAGGGAGAAAAACAACACTAACAAAAACAACTAAAAGATCACAAAAGCTACCAGATAGAAAAGTACGATCGTAGCAACCAGAATATTAGGCATGGATACATACTGGGATTTCTTCGAAAAATTGAACTCGAACCCCTAGAAAGTAACGAAAAATCCGAGTTATGAAAGATAAATACATGATACACACCTGAACACGAAAACGCGAAATCGAATGAACCCTAATTTCTTTCCCCTTGCTTTCCCGAGAGGCTTGCTGGAAGGTTATCTCACTCGCATTTATAGGGCAAGAAATGGGTTTGACGGACCAGATTCGTTTTCTGGTGAATGGATGGCTTGATGAAATGGCGTTATAATTTTGAAAGGATAAAGGATCCATCCAGACCCGATCCAATACGAACCGGAACCATCTACTTATTTTTTTGTTCCTGTTTAGATAGCTGGGTACCCGAAAAGAGATGCGGAGCAGACTACGTCGTGTATGGGTTGCACTGCCCTCTCGTGTGCATTGTGCATTTCGTCAAATATCCCTTCTACACTCACCCGCGATTTTTTACCCACTAAACTCATATTTTGATGTATCGCCAATTAAATTTAGAGAGAAGAAAAATAGGAGTCCCATATTATTCATTGCAAATTTTATCTATATTTTATTAGTTCCACATCAACGTTCAAGTTCAGTGGGTGAGAATCACAAGTGAGTCTAAAATTTTCCATCATCAGATGATCTCACCATGATCTTGTGTTTTGTGTGATGAAATGTATGTTATTGAGGCACATTTTCACAATTTTTATTTTTATTATTGAGCTTGTATTTTATTATGAGATCAGTAACTTATGCTTATAGAAAATGAATCCAAGTCTAAGCTGTCAACAACAACAACAGACAATATTAACTTACTAATCTCATTAATCAAGCACATGGGACATGAACACAGTGGTTATTAGTTATACAGTTGTATTGCACTCATATGTGCATATTGTCGAATGATTTCGAGTTGTATATAGGTGATGTTTTCATCATATGAAACTCGATTATCTGAGGGCTCTGGGGCACATGGAGGGGTCAATAGGTTCTAGTTCAATTATTGAACAACTGATGATATTAGACATCATAGTAAATACTACGAGCCATCTTAATTTTTCATAATAAAATAATAACTAATTTTGTTTTTTAAATAATCCACTCCACCAAAAGTATACCCCACCCCTAACACATCGCTATCTCCATTTTCTACTGTTGTCGTCGCTGCTACCAATACTGGCATACCGTCGACCTTCTTCTTCGAATAGACCCTCTCTCCTCTTTAGCCTCTCGATCTCCCTCTCATCCCCCACCCCACCCCCTGATCTATTTCCGTATCTGAATTTCTTTTGTAGCTTTGGAAAAAAAATTCCCCTTGCGTCTCTATCTTCCACATCTGAAAAAAAAATAAAAATTCAGGCCTTCCCACTAATATATCTCTCAAAGTACCATACTTTTTAAACAAATAACACATAACTTGTCATAGTATACTGTGATTGTTTCTTTCATCGAACCATAAATGCAGCAAGGATTTGTTTGCTGGAAAATGATACCAAAACCAATAAGACATTAATTATATCATTAAACATATAAATCTTTCTTAGTCGACTTTTTATTGAAACAAAAAAAAATGAAAAGGGAAACTTTATACTTACCTACCCATTAAAGTTACCCCTGTCTCCAATTAAATTTGGAGAGAGAACGTGATTTGAATGTACTTCTAATTATCCCTATGAATTTAATTGGTGACACGTCAGCGAATGAATTTAGTAGCTTTGAATATCGGGTGAGCGTAAAAGGGCTCGAATAGAAATATGTTACGTTAAGATTTCCATTAAATGCACGTTGCGTAAGGATTTAATGAACAATAAAAATTACAACTATGCATTGTTTCCAATAAATAGGTTGAGAAGAAAAAAGCGAATGCTAACAAAATTGGTCTGGCTGGTTTAACATTTTTCATAAACATCGTCAATTTTCATATCTAGCTTTATTTGATGTTAATCAGACTTAAGAAAAATTAAATTTTTTATTGGGACTCAGCTCAACTATCGATCCAGTCTAACTTTGATAACACTAATTTGGAGCATTAGATGCATTAAATATAAAGAACTAGGATTAAGAGTAGGGGTGGGACTTGGGTTGGGTCAACCCGACCAACTCGAACCCGACCCGGTATTTGGGCAAGCATGGGCGAAGATTGCTGGGCATTTGGGCAAGTATGGGCATTATTTTACCAATCCGTAGTCAAATTTGGGCAAGCATGGGCACAGATAATTGTTAACCCACGCAACCTGCCCAACCCGAGAAATGTATATAAATATTAAGATTTAAATTAATTTATAACATGGAAATATGTGACCAGAAAAAGAAAACTCTAATTTTACCAAGTATTTTAAAAGATATAAATAAATGAATATATTAAGTTACTAGTATAGGGTGGAGGTATTAAGACCCAAAATAAAAACTTTTCTTTTGTCTCATTATATNCATTACAATGCGCAGACTAAGTCCTCTTATCTGAACTGGTCCAACACTGGCCGCTTATGGTGATTTGGCCAGAGAGGCGGGGCGTGGCCCAATGGGCCTTCTGGGCTCGGTCGAAGGGACCAAAGCTTTGGCCTGCGGGCCTTTGAGATGTACTACAAATTTGGCCACTACAAGGGGTCAATAGGTTCTAGTTCAATTATTGAACAACTGATGATATTAGACATCTCAGTAAATACTATGAGCCATCTTAATTTTTCATAATAAAATAATAACTAATTTTGTTTTTCAAACAATCCACTCCACCAAAAGTACACCCCACCCCTAACACATCGCTATCTCCATTTTCTATTGCCGTCGTCGCCGCTACCAATACTGGCATACCGTCGTCCTTCTTCTTCGAATAGACCCTCTCTCCTCTTTAGCCTCTCGATCTCTCTCTCATCCCCCACCCCACCCCACCCCCTGATCTATTTCCAGATCTGAATTTCTTTTGTAGCTTTGGAAAAAAATTCCCTTGTCTCTTTATCTTCCACATCTGAAAAAAAAAAAATTCAGGCCTTCCCACTAATATATCTCTCAAAGTACCATACCTTTTAAACAAATAACACATAACTTGTAATTATATCATTAAATGTATAAATCTTTCTTAGTGGACTTTTTACTGAAACAAATAAAAATGGAAAGGGAAACTTTATACTTACCCATGAATTCTACTCATTAAAGTTATCCGTTGACGTGTCCCAATTAAATTTGGAGAGAACGTGATTTGAATGCACTTCTAATTATCTCTCTGAATTTAATTAATGACACGTCAGCGAATGAATTTAGTGGCTTTGAATATCGGGTGAGTGTAAAAGGGCTCGAATAGAAATATGTTAGGTTAAGATTTCCATTAAATGCACGTTGCGTAAGGATTTAATGAACAATAAAAATTACAACTATGCATTGTTTCCAATAAAGAGGTCGAGAAGAAAAAGCAAATGTTAACAAAATTGGTCTGGCTGGTTTACCGTTTTTCATAAACAACGTCAATTTTCATATCTAGCTTTATTTGATGTTAATCATACTAAAAAAATTTAAATTTTTGATTGGGACTCAGCTCAACTATCGATCCAGTCTGACTTTGATAACACTAATTTGAAGTATTAGATGCATTAAATATAAAGAATTAGGATTAAGAGCCAAACTTTCGTTTTTTATTTATTTTTTCTTTTATCTGCCAAACTTACTCAGCTAAGTTAATCAGTACAAGTAGTGTAAAACAAAGTTTTATGTGGACCTCACATGAAGATGGTTTATTGATTTTTGGCAAAATGATATTCTTGTCATGTTTTCACTTAGTTTGACGTTAACCAAATTGAAAAACTTGAAATTTCGATCGAACCTCAGCTCAACCGTCGATCCAATATGATTTAAGACTAATTCGAGGTATTAGATACATTAAATATAAAATTAGATTGAGGGCCAAACTTACTTAACTTACATGGTAAGATGTAGCCAATTTTATGTCCCCCCACATGAACATAACAGTTTGATTTTCGACAAAAAGGCTATTAAATCAAATCATCGAAAATCACATTACTTCTTCAAAGATTGAGTGATTTTTAGAGCTTTTATAAATATAATGAAATTTAAACTTTAAACTAATATTTTATGAGGTTAGAAATTTACAGGAGGATGAGCGGCCTCTGGTAGCATTTTTGTACCAAATTCACGTTGAAAGATAAAAAATAAAAAATGATGAGTTAAAATCCAATGGTTCAGAATCACCACATTGTCGATTGGGTGATTTCACTTGAGGATGATCCTGGTAGCATTTTTCTACCAAATTCACGTTTGAAAGATAAAAAATAAAAAATGATGAGTTAAAATCCAACGGTTCAGAATCACCACATTGTCGATTTTCAAAATGTCTACGATTCAACAACTATACGCCACATGGCAACTTCTTATTGATAACCTTAACTAATTCGTATTTTTCCTGGGGGAGAGGTACAATTTCTAGACCCACGTTCAACGTAGGTTAGGAAGAAACTAGTTCGTAATTGCTGGACACACTAACGGTCAACGTCATAATGGCAAACCGTTTAAGGCCAGTCAGAATACTCCACTCAGGAGGTCTTGTTGACCCACGTTAGATGCGGGTCAGACATTCCGATACTGACATTCGTACAAACATAAAGAAAGGCAACACTTAGATATCGTACGGGTAACAGTCTGTGATCGGTAGCACAGAAACAGTATTAGCATTTAAAAGGACAACTCGGTAATATCTGGATTTGTAAGAGACATTACTGTCAATCCTTTAAAAACCCAAATTATCTTCTTCTCTCTTTTACCTCCACCGTCCCGAAGCCAAAGCGAAACCCCAAACTCGAAGACATAACTGACTCTGAATAGACCAGGGTTGAATCAATTCATCCCTTTCTCTCTCTAAAACTTTCTCTCTCTAAAACAACATCTCGATTAAATCATTCTCCATATTTATTTTTTGAATCTTTCTTGACTTCTTTTGTCACCACTGAAAGTTGTTTTTGTGTTCTTCCCTGTATAACTCTCTCTATGTTCTCTGAAATTCAATAAATCCTTTTTCTATTTTCTTCGTTTTTTGTTTTGTTTTTGTTTCTGTTTTATTCTAGGTCAGAAGTTAGGTTTCGTTCTTCCGTTGTTTATCCCGATCGATTAATTAATCATCTGCGGCGGAATAGGTGGTTTCTGATTAGCGTTCGTGATTTAGAAGGTAAACCATGTTATCTAGGGTTTCTCTTTCTCTCTCTACATCTCTCTTCTCGTATACTTTCAATTGGTTTTATTTTTCTTACGACTCCTAATTAGATTAGATTGAACTTTGTGTGGGTTGATTAATCAATGAGTAATTGTACTACGAAGTGTTCGAAGTTGAATGCTTTTTGTCGGACTTGTAATCTGATTAGATTGAACTTTCTGTCGGTTGATTAATCAGTGATTGAAAAGTCGCATTATTAAGTATTTGAAGTCGACTGCTTTTTTGTAATGATTTAGGATGCTAAAGAAATGATGAATCAAGGAGGAAGCAATACTGATGCTCTAAGTTATCAAATTGATCCCAGTTTGCTCGAGGTAATTAAATTCCTATTTGATTTTTCTTTTTATTTATGAGAGTTTGTTTTTTGGATGAAGTTCTAGTTGATTGGGCTGATTAGATAGATTTGCATGCTTTAGTGTTTCGAGTTTCAGTGCATTTAGTGATATAGATCTTAATTAAAACACGTGTAGGTTTGCGCTGTTTTAACGCCACTTTATAAGTAGCTTTTCCTGGATCTATGTTGTAGATGTATCGACCATTTTGTGTAATGCATGAAGTATATCAGTGCTAAATAGGAAACTCTTTGCATTTTGACATTATGTAGAAGACATCGGATTGTTGTTCTTTTCTACTCCACAATGTTCATTTAACTGTTCTCCTCTCTGTTTCCTGAAGCACACTGTCGGGACAATTATTTGATTGGAAAATTTAAGTTCATAACTTCAACCTAATGTTGGAAGTACCACCATGACTTGTTGAAACCATGGCGATTTTTTACGTTGGTGTTTTTCAGTTGAATATCTATTCTATTATATAAAGGGAAGACTCCTTAGAGGTAGTTATGAGGCCCTTTGCGATATTCCTTTTATACCGTTTGAATAATAGAAAACGGATTTGTTTGAATAAATAAAGCATACCCAAATAAGCGTATAATTATACACTTATATTACCATATGTTTACAACCGAAATTCTCTCCTAAAAATCAACCCGCATTTGGTAACTAATTCACCACTTGCGAGCAATCAATAGAGATTTTATAGAAAGTATCTATTAAGATACACTTGCATAACTAGGTAGTATATCAATACGTACCACACGCGCAAAGCGCGTGCCAATCCCCTCGTACGTAGTAATGCCAACACCAGGTTATTATTATTATTATAATTGTTATTATTAGTAATCATTATTGTTATTATTAGTAATTACTATTGCTATTATTATAGTTATTATGTTGGTGTATTTCATTGGAACATATGGACTAATGCATTTGGACCTGTAGTCATATTTCATGATCATTACTTCCTTTTTTCTTTATATTAGCTATTTTAGTTGAATTGAAAAAGCACTATGTTTTGCGAGTGAGCAAAGTAGTATCTCTTTTATACTACTCTACATGATGGTGTTAATGACCTTGAGCTCTTCTTTCGAGCTCCACTGTAGCAAAGAAATGATCATAATGAGTTGAACCCTTGTGCTTAATTTCCATCATCGCTTCTAGCCAAGTCTTGATTGTTGATCCAATCACTTTAATGGGTCCCATGCCATGCCAAAAATTATACAATATAGTTCACGAATATCAAACAGATGCATGACCATTGTGTTAGACAAACATGTAAATGGTATGCAAAGCCTGTAACTCACCATTATTCACTATTTTACTAGGATAATAGAGCCTCAACATTATAAAACTTTGTCTTGTTAGACACACAGGGTGGATAATTATTTTCAAATAATATTAATTTATTATGAATTTCTTCACCTATTTAATATCTATTGCTTGTATGACTTAATCTATATCAACTTTTATCAATTAAAGTTGTCCGATTTGCGTATAAAGCTCTCTGCTAGTCGTCCGATTTAATTTTATCAATTAAAGTTGTACTTCTATCCAAGAAGAAGAAAGAAAGAGATAAATGGATATTTATATGCTTTAGAACTTGTATCATTGACATTTCTGACATTAAGCTGATCAAGGTGCCTTCCAGGTTTTAAATTCACTACTTGACTCTGATTCTGGAAGTTGTCAAGTCAGTATAATTATTTAGTTTATAGCTTACTTAATGTGTAATGGTGTAAAATTATAAATCAACTGATTAATTTTATATATTCATCACTATAAGACTTGTTCTTAGATAAACTAGTTTTTGTTGCATTGTTAGTTAGTCTCCCTCAAGGTCTCCATTTTTCTTTTCTAGTAATCTGTTGGATCTACAAAACTTGCTCTATCAATGGTTGCTTTTACTGTGTGTTAAGTCCATTCAGTAGAGTATGGTTGCACTATTAGTATTATTACTCCAATAAGAAGCTAATGTAGAACTTTTTTTGTTTGTTGACAGAATCATCAGGTTGCAGATGCAAATCAAGGGCATTCATCTGTATATTCATCCTTCACCCTTCCACCTCCACCTCCACCTCCACCATCAATAACAGGGGCTAAAGCTGTGCCATGGGCCATGCAAAGGACAGATAACAGCTCGGTTGAGAATGGAATATATTCGAATTCCAGCTATCATCCTGATCAGCAGACGGAGCCTCTTTCAAGAGATGTCCAAGATGGCCTGAATGCTCCATCACATGCCGCGGCTTCATCTGGAGCAGCAAATGGAACACAAGATTATCCTGGCTATACATCCTATTCTAGTTCTAATGACCCTTATGGTTATGGAAACACTGGATATCAGGGTTACTACTATGGATATCAGCAGCAAGCTAACCATTCATATTCTCCTCAAGTTGGAGGGCATCAAAACTCAGGTGCTCCTTATCAGCCTCTTACCTCATTTCAGAATTCAGGCTCTTATGCGGGGTCTACAAGTTATTCAAGCACTTACTACAATACTGGTGATTATCAGACGTCTGGAGGTTTTACAAGCAGCGGCTACGGTAGTCAAAGGGCACAGACCAACTTATGGAATGACGGGAGCTATGCGAACTATCCCTCTCACCATTATTCAAGCTACACATCTGCAGATTCAAATAGTGCTCATAGTTCTAGTACTGTAGCTTCAACTCCACTTTATTATGAACAGCACTACAAGCAATGGGCTGATTATTACAATCAAACTGCATCAGATGTTACCTGTGCTCCTGGGACAGAGAACAAATCTACTACCAGTGCGTCCACTCTTGATTGTCAGGTTCCTGGTGTTTCTGGTGGATATCCTGTGTCACAAACTCAACCGCCACCCCCTGGCACCACATCGTGGATACCAGAACCTAGTTCATCTAGCACCACTTCTTGGAGACCAGAACCTAGTTCATCTGGCACCACATCATGGAGACAAGAACCCAATTCATCTGGCACCACATCTTGGAGACCAGAACCCAGTTCATCTGGCACCACATCTTGGAGACCAGAACCCAATTCATCTGGCACCACATCATGGAGACCAGAACCCAGTGCATCTGGCACCACATCATGGAGACCAGAACCCAGTGCATCTGGCACCACATCATGGAGACCAGAGCCCAGTGCATCTGGCAGCACATCATGGAGACCAGAACCCAGTTCATCTGGATTGCCTACTTCGCAGGTTTGGGGTTTCTTTTTTACACTGCTTTTTGGAGAAAATTCACACGTTAATATACATGCACATGCCAAACTAGTACAATTAAAGGAAAATAGTTTCTTCAAACATACTTGAATGGCACATATTATATGCACGAATGTACTTGCTCGTATACGCATATGCTTGTGTATTTATTATTAAAGTTGGGGACAACTTACAAGAATAGTTGATGAGGTGAAGTTATTTGTAACCTTGGTCTTAAGCTCTTATTGGGAGCTGTGTCCTCACTGGTTTCTACTTCATGTCAATATTTTTTTTCATCTTTTCATAAATTCCCTGTTGAGCCTTTGCTGGCGAAGATTCGAATATATTATATTTGTCTGTTTTTGTTCCCCCGAATTGCATATAAATGTGCAAACAATAGAGGTTGATTTAATTAATTAATTAATATCTTAAGAGTTCTAGCAAAGCTTGTTCCTTTATTTGTATGCCATTTATTTGTGCTGAACTGAACTGTTTGTATTATTATGAGTCTTTATGGCAGGTGGGTCATGTAACAGGTGATGCACACGAGGGTTATTGGAGACAGGGGCCTCCTGCATTCCAAAATCACCATGTCAGTCATATGCCATCACACTTCCAAAAACCTTTGGATTCAAATCCAGTTCCATATGAAAGCTCACAGGGTCTTCAACAGTCTGCAGGTTCTCAAGGACCTAGTTTACATTTTCCTGCTACACATCATGGTCCTCAGGGCTACCCGTCACCATTGCAAACTGTTCCTTCATTGGATACACGACGGGTAAGCAAACTGCAGATTCCAACGAACCCTAGAATTGCTTCAAATTTGGCCTTAGGCTTGCCAAAGGCAGACAAGGATGGCTCCACAACCGATGCAGCCGCAAAACCGGCCTATATTAGTGTTTCAATGCCAAAGCTTAGTACTGAAGTTTCCTCTCATGGGGCTGCTGATTCCATGTTTAAGGTAGGAGTTGTACAGCATCTTTTTTAAGATTTTGCGAATATGAATTAATGTGTTCTTGCTCCTATACTTGTTTCATATAAATATCCTTCTCATGAATATGCTCCTCCTTATCATGGATCAGGACAGTTGTCAGAATGTTAGCTTTCCTGATTGTACCTTGTATGCTTGGCACTGTGCGTGCGACCTTGTTTGAAGTATATAATTACATTTGGTTGTTGTTTTTGCTTCTGGATCTTGTTTAGTTTCAGCCCTCAACCTCCAGAGTTTCCAGGTGGCATACTTTTGGTTAATGTTGTATTCATCATAATCATCATCTTCGTTGTCATTGTTGAGGCCTTATTCAAGTTCCTCTTGATCTCAGTGTCCTTATTTTTGTTGCACATGACTAAATCATTCAATTGACTCACCCTTATTTACCTGTTCATGTCTCACATAGAGATTGCTCTAAGGGCTGATCATCCTCACAAAAGAAAACACATCGTTGTACAACCTCTAACCCCATCTGAAGTTGGATGAAACTTGAAACATAATGGTAACATGGATGACTCAAACAGCTTAAAATTTCTACCAACTTTGGGGTCCTCGAGGATGTGGGCAACAAGGGGGCAATGGACCCCACCTCCTTTATATATTGGTTTCATTTGGTTGCTTTTAATGGGTCCTTTAGCACTTTAGTGGTGCATCTTTACTTTATCTACTCAGCTCTACTCCCTAAATATTAAGTACTGTGTTGGATAGTTTGTTTAAGCCAATAAAAAACACTATGGAGACTTTTCTCCTCTTATTTCCTCTGCATTTCTGCATCATCTCTCCGGGAAGCATACCTTGATAGTTGGCAACCCTAGCATAAAGTCAAATTGGTTCTCTGATTTACTCATACTTTGCCTTCAAATTTGTTCCCATATTCTTCCACGTAGTGGCGTGACAGATAAGTTTGATGTCCTTATTGTTGGTGTTGCTCTATATGTTTTCTTTGTTTACTTAGATAGGTGCTATGATACTTTTTTTCTAATCTGATGCAATATTTTAATAGTCTTTGACATATAATCACCTAACTTGGTTACCCATGATAATCCAATAGTTCCCTGCATTTCATCATTTCTATTTCAGTACCCTCCTCATCCTGTGCCCCTCTTGTATATTCCTTCTCATTTGTTTTAATAAAGTATTTTTCTTACCTCTTCAATTTTTTTTTTAATACCCTTCTCATTTGCTTAATTGTTGATCCTTTTAGAACCCTTATTTTATTTATAGTTGATGACAATTTGATTTGTGATGATTTCAATCATTCTTTTATTCTCTTTTCCGGAGAGAACCTTGGTTTCCTGTTCTATTGTTTCCTTTAGGAATTGAATCTGTGTTTTATGTTGGGTTCAGCCGGGAGCATTCCCTATATCATTACGTGCTTATGTGGAAAGGGCTTTAGCTCGCTGCAAGGATGATTTGCAGAAGGCAGCTTGTCAGAATATAATGAAGGAGGTAAAACCAAGTATTTATATTTAGTAGCACTAGTAGGTGGGACATGCACATGCACGCCTATGTTATATTTAGGAAGTTTGATATGTGAAAGTGACTTTTATGATGTATACAGTAAATTTTTCCTAATCTTTCGTAAAAATAGGAGTGAAATGCTTTTATTTAGTGCGAGTGTTATTTGTCATTCATGCTATTAGTTGAGCCATTTAATGTTAAAGTTTATTAAGTCCCCAATATACCCCTTCCTTTTTAGAAAAAATCTACAATTTTGAATATACATTTTACTTATGAGAAAACATATAAAATGAGTAATTTCGGAAGTTTGGTGAAAATGACCACACAACAACTTAGAAGTTTTGCACTTTAATAGTACAGATTTTGATTGCTCCTATCAGGGAAAAAAAAGTAAAGATTTGATACTTTGCATTGGAGTGAAATATCTTAGATTGTTTTGTCTTGTGTATTGCATCTTCTTTAAAGTATCAAACTTAATGGAAAAAATTGTGGTTTTGGCTTTTGGAAATTGATGAGAACAGATCAGAAAAAGAAAAAAATACAGATCCAAGTCTGATATGGGCAGCAATAGTTGGAATATTATGGAAATACGGAATTTAGAAAATAGTGGGAATAGTGAAGATCTTAAAGACTGCAAGGAGTAAGGTTAAAAGCTTAAGATATGCTAAGAGTTGGCTATTAGCTTCTTCAAAGCACTAATGGAAAAAAGTCACATGTTTTGATGTATTTGAAGAGCCCTTTCCTGCGCTAGAAACAGAAAAATTGTCATAAGCAGAAGCATCTTCTGAGCAACTTCTGCTAACCTTCATTGGAAACCATTCTCAAGGAGTCCCTGTTGACATGTTTAAAACATTGTTTTGAATTAATTTGGATGCTGGCTGGATATTGAGTTCCTTCTATCTTATTTCTTGCAATTTTAGGTGTGATTTGTTGTCAACTTAACTCAGATGTCTTTTCTTCATTTCAGATGATCACAAAGGCATCTTCTGATGGTACGCTTTTCACAAAAGATTGGGATACAGAACCTCTTTTCCCCTTACCAGACACGGATGCAACCAATAATGAGTATGTCACTTCTCTGACCTGCTGATTGTTGATATGGAGTGCATCATTTTATGCCTCTCTCTCTCTCTCCTCTTTTTTTTTTTTCTTTTTTTAAATATCTCTAAATTTGATCAAGTTTCTTAAGTAGGTCTTACCACTAAAAAATTGGTTATTAAGAAAAGAGCTCCACTTCTTTAGTTGGTGATTCAAAAATTTTGTGATTGTGTGGATAGTTTATTTGGTAGCTTGGGGTTAATCTAAAGTGTCCACTTTGTAATTAGCTTTGAGAAGCATGTTTTGGGGCTGGTGGGCTGAAGACGATTCTAAACTCCATATAGACATTAATATTGTACAATGAAAATGTGTTACTCATAATACTTATCTTAACTCCTTTCCTATATCTGTGCATCCTAATTTTGACTTGGTTTTCTCCTAAAAGTTTTGCCTTGGATGGTAATCTCAATGTGGTTGACATTGCTGACAGCGGTGTTAGTAATACAGTTACACATCAAACTGTTGGCACACCAATTGAACAATTTAGATCAAGGTACTGGGTTGCTACATGTTTAAGTTATGATACCTTGGTCCTGGAAAATATCCTAGAGATCGTTGGTTGTGGGTGGATAACTTATTGGAGTTTGGTCACTTGTACAGTTTGGTATCGTGGTATGGATCATTAGAAATGTCTATTATCTAGAGTGATTTGCTTGCAAATAAGACTCACTTTTTTCCCTATCAAAAAAGGAAGAAGCAAAAAGTACAAACAATTTTTTTTTTCTGGCTCCTGTTTAGGTGAGGCTTAAGCCTTTGTTGGGGGTGGTGAAAGACTCAAGGCACAAAGCATGTCTCCCACCTTGAGGCTTAAGCCTTGCATGCCTCGAGGCTAAGTTTTTTTAAACACTGGAAATAAGTGACAGATTTCAACGTCGAAAATTTATTAAATTCACATATTCAAAAAGGATCCTCAGAGCTCGACTTAAAGCACTTATTGTATCTGGTCTTATTTCGTGTGCAACTGTTTTTAATAAATCAAATCAGTATGAGTTTTTTGGCATCATTTTGGAATTTCATGGCAACTCAAGTTTTCTCTTTAAATAATGTCTTTTCTTTTTTAATTGAAGTAACACTGGTTGTTATTTGAATTGGTTCCCTTGTTTGTTTCTCTTAATTGTTGTCAAACACTGAATCTTTTTGTTTTCAAAAAGGTTTTATTTGCCAACACGATATTTTTATCCTCAAGTGACTTGCTGTTCTTCTGCAGCAGGTTGCAAAGCTCAACCGCTGTTTCTTCTTTGTCAAAGTACAAAAGGAGCCCTAGTAGACGCCCAAAAAGTAGGTGGGAGCCGATACCGGAGGAGAAGTTGGTTGAAAAGCTGGCATCTGTCAATCATGTTTCAGTGAAAGATGCTAGCTGGGACCATGCGAAAGAAAAGGACAAAATGGTAAACTTTTCTGTCTCCTTGGATGATGATGTCAGATTTCCTGAGAGTAGTATGCGACTGAGTTAGATCAAAGCAATATTATCTGTCTCATATGAAGTACTCTTAACAGGTTTCTAGTGGAAAAAGTGAGAAAAAGGACGATGCTTGGAGTAACTCCAAATTTCTTCAATCCCGACAGCAAGCTCCTAGTAAAAATACTCAGAGGCCAGTTAAGAAGCCAAGGCTTGGTGGTAATGGTTTCAGTGCTACTGAAAATGGTGATGCTTCTAGTGATAGTGACAAGGAGCAAGGTTTAGCAGCATATTACTCGGGTGCAACAGCACTAGCAAATTCTCCCGAGGAGAAGAAAAAGCGTGAAAATCGCTTTAAGCGTTTTGAGAGAGGACATAGAGCAGAAATGAAGCACTTTAGACCAAAAGCTGCTTCTGCTGGAAATCTGTACACTAGAAAGGCTAGTGCTCTGGTGCTTAGCAGAAGTTATGAAGACAGTGGAAGCAGGGCTGTGGAGGATATCGATTGGGATTCTCTTACTGTGAAGGGAACTTGCCAGGAAATTGAGAAGCGCTACTTGCGCCTTACTTCTGCACCCGATCCAACCTCTGTAATTACCTTATGTCATCTTACATTTTCTCGAGATTCTGTGCCTTTTAGATATTCATTCTTGGTTGAAATCATGTTTTAGTGGTAGTAAATAGTTTGTTGGTGATAAATGCCTCACTATATTGCTGATTACCCCTGTACTTGCTTGTGAGTTTAATAGATTTGTTTGATACTACAGGTGAGACCAGAGGAAGTGCTAGAAAAAGCTCTACTAATGGTTCAAAATTCTCAAAAGAACTACCTTTACAAATGCGATCAGTTGAAATCAATACGTCAAGATTTGACTGTTCAACGGATACACAATGAGCTAACGGTCAAGGTACTTATGCTTCAAATTGGTGCAATCATTTTATTTTATATTTTATTTCTCATTGTCTTTAACTTCAATTAGATTTGAGTGTATGTTCTCTTGGTCTTACTCAAATTTCTAACAATCTACTTGTTATCATAACTAGCAACATACAACAGCACCTGTTGTGGAGAACACACTTTATATTTCTTTTAGATATATTCTTCTTAGAAATGTGTATGATTCCCTTCATGTTTTCCTTTTCTCCAGGTATATGAAACTCATGCGCGTTTAGCTCTAGAAGCTGGGGACTTGCCAGAGTTTAATCAGGTTGTTTATTATTTTATTGTTTCGAGACTTTTCTTTGTAGAATTTGCAGTTTTTTCTTTCTTTCTTTCTTTCTTTTCTTTTTCCCTGTAAGCAAGATGGTTATATCAAGCTGAAAAAGGAGGACTCATCTCCTCCGACCCAGCTGGAAGGGTTCGACTGAAACATGCTGAGAGAGTTTCTTTTGGTCCATTGGGCAATACGAGTGAGCTGCATAATTACATACATAATAACAAAACGAAATTCTAGATAAGTCCTTTTTTTTTTTTTTGCATTCATCCTCAACCATGCTCCAGTGCTCCATGAACCAGCTGTAAATCACTCGCTTGTAGGTCCTCCATAATTAGCTCTGGGTTGCTCTATGTTCAGTTTATGTATGTTTAGATATTTTCTTTTGGAGATTGCATCCATACTTCTCGTTTTTCTGTTTCTTTGACTGAGAAAGATTGCTTGGAGTTGCATCCTGCTGCAAAAAGTCAATAACAGATATGTAGTTCCTCAAAATGAACCTAGATCCCCCAAGATTCGATTTTGTGGAGGTGCATGCTACTCTGTTTTAATATAGCTTGCAATAACTCCTATAATTGGCTTTGTAGTTTCTCAGTTCATAGTTGGCTCTAACATACTTTCATGTCTTTTATAGGACTTCTCTATCTGAAGTTATTAGCACTTTATTTTTCTTTGTGTCAACATTTAACTGGATACGTGGAGTTTCAAAATTAAATGAGCTCTGCGATGCGTCTAAGTTGTTGTTAGGTCTGTGGATGTTGATTGTTGATACAAGAGTCCTAGCCTAGTGATATTTGAATCTATTAACAGGTTTTTTTGGATAAGTATCTAGTAACAGATTTAATAACTGAATAGTTGTATATTTGGTGCCATAGGCATAAGTGGTATGGCATATTATTATTCCTGAAAATTGATTTAGTGGGTTTTTTGCGCATCGTACACAATTGTATGTTTCTCAAATATTTCAATTATGTAGAGTAAGAATAATAGTTTAGTATATGAAAATAAGGTTGTATTCTGTTTTTTTTTTTGTTTTTTTTGTTTTTTTTTGTAGGAATGGCACCTGCTTTCAAGTGTTTTATGTAAAAGAAGGACAATATAGTGACCAATTGAAAAAATAAAATAAAATATTGTGAGCTATGGTGGTGCCGTGGTGGTTGATAATGCTGGTTTTTAGGAAACAGCGAGATCATCGTTATTATTGAACATGATTTTGTCTAGGACCAACTGACCATTTTAATTATGTCATAAACTCATAATCAAAATGAAAAGTTGCGCAGAATTTAACAATTGATAACAGAATGCTTCCACTTACTTGGGTGTTTTCTCTTCTGTTCCGCTTTCAGTGCCAATCACAACTAAAAACCCTTTATGCGGAAGGAATCAAGGGATGCCATATGGAGTTTTCTGCTTACAACTTACTTTGCGTGATCTTGCACTCCAATAACAATAGAGATCTCGTAGCATCAATGGCAAGGTATGTTTCTTTGCATTCCTTTTTGATGATATTGTGCTATCATGTATTTCCTTACGAATTATCTCTACGAACTACAAAGTGTTCTTAATTGCAACAGTTTTGTCGATCGGTACAAGATTGTAATATCCTGATATTTGAGAACGTTCCTTTTGTGTTGGCCAGCTGGAGCTAGGAATCTTAGAAGTCACCCAAACTGTAGGGAATGACCTGGAAACACCCTGGTTAATCTTTCATCAGCTAAGGAGTTTATTATAGGTTTTTCTCACTTCATAAAGATAAAAATTGGGTACAGATATTTCTTGAAAAATTACAATTTATTGTCTTTGGACATAGTAAAACAAACAGATAGCATTATCTTTGGTTTGTTACACAGATTGAGTTTCCAGTTTGTGCTATTATTTTGAAAATGAAATGAAAAAAGAAATACCGACGAAAAACAGTCAATTTTTTTTAATAGCAAGCACATTCCAAATGTTTTGAGGAGTAGTAGTTTCTCCTTGGCCTTCTTAATTTAAGCAGGCTTGGGTCTGACCATCCAGTTCCCCTGTTAACAAGAAAAATGTCTGGATGAGAGGATGGTTTTGGACCCCTAAGAAGTTGTCATAAGGCTCAGAAGTATATGGTGTAAATTACTATAACTATATAATGTGTCTGTTTGTTTCCAGTTCTACACCTGTTTCACAAAGATGTGAAACTTATTTGTCATAAGGCTCAGAAGTATATGGTGTAAATTACTATAACTATATAATGTGTCTGTTTGTATCCAGTTCTACACCTGTTTCACAAAGATGTGAAACTTATTTGACCAGGATTTGGCTGAAGGTATATCATATAAATGTACTTATATTTGCAAATCTTGCAAAGTTAGCTAAATATCCGGTGAGGCCTCGTGTCTGTTAAAAACTACTAATATCTCATGATTTTTATCCTCTACCAAAATCATTACTCAACTGAACTGTTCTACTCTACATGTTTATTTCTTCATTTTCTGCGAATACATGTCATGGAAGAGTCATATCACTGTTTACTTCAAGGCAATCCACCCTTGTCAATGTAATCTCATTGGATATTAATCTTGTATACTAAAATGAAAGTCATCTTGCTGAGTGCTGGTTCTCCCTTACATTTTAATTGCACACACTTTCAGATTACCGAGAGAAGCAAAAAAAGACGAGGCAATAAAGCATGCTCTTGCAGTCCGATCAGCCGTTACATCGGGAAACTATGTTTTGTTCTTCAGACTATACAAGACAGCTCCAAACTTGAGTACCTGTCTAATGGGTGGGTAATTATGGAATTTCACTAATGTAGCTCAGATTTTTTATTCTCTTATATATAGTTAACCATTTCCAAGTAATTACCATATGCAGATCTTTATGTTGAGAAGATGCGCTTTGAGGCTGTGAAATGCATGTCTCGATCATATCGCCCTACAGTCCCAGTTGCTTTCATCGCCCAGGTTCTCGGGTTCACAAGTTTATCACAAACAACTGAAGGAAGCGAAGAGAAAGACGTGGATGGATTGGAGGAATGTGAGGAGTGGTTAAAGGCACACGGTGCGTGCCTCAATGTTGACAACAGTGGAGAGATGCAGCTTGATACGAAGGTATGTTTAAGTTCGCAGGCTTAAATTCTAGAGAACACCAAAAATTCCTTCAAGTTGGCCAAATCTCTATACATATTTGCAAATCCTCGGATGCGATATAGGCGGTGGTGTTTGGCATTTTCAGTTATTGTCTTTTGAGCAAGTTTAGAGTTGGTCATGAATTTATTTATTTATTATTTTTTCCTCCGCTAAATTTGTGACTGCTTTAACTTGCAGGCTTCCTCTACGAGCCTTTACATGCCGGAACCGGAAGATGCGGTGGCCCATGGAGACACGAGTCTTGCTGTTAACGATTTTCTGACTCGGACGTCCTAAAAGCCAATTGATTTGTAACGTTAGTGTATTAGAGAATGTAGAGTAGAAAACTCACCAGGGTTCTTTTTTGATAGTTATGAGGAAAAGCGGGAATTGTTTGCTTTTCCCAGAATGACTTGGCAAAAGGTGGAGCCAGCAGTGTACCTCTTTAAATTTGAGAGGTTTATGAATAGATGTACTTTATAATGTGAAAGAAAAAGCCCAGTTGTGAGGAGGGAGTCAAATTCCTCCTGCTGTTGAAAACGTTCAATTCAGCTCCAAATGGTTATTGTCGCGTGTTGTTCTTTGTGAGCTTCATTCAGTTAGCTGTGACTTTGTTCTGCTATGGAGAATGTTGACAAATTGAAAAAGTGAATGTTGGGTACTGAAAAATACAAGCCTCAAGAAAGATCTTGGCTACTGATTACCATTACTTCAGGTGATTAGTTAAGATGATCAGATCACCCGGAAGAAGAAAATGGTGAACACGGAATTTTTTTTGATGGGGGTGTTTTATCCAGTTCCAGTTCGAAGAAGTGCTGTTGTTTCCAAGGATGAGAAAGGAAATCCTTTTTGAAGAGAAAACCCAACTCCCCAATACACCAGGCAGGCAGGGCCTTAAAGTTAAACCCCGCCTTTGAAAAGTTCATTTATAGTGTGTTT
>MVGT01002043.1:1247998-1261151 GCA_002174775.1 Macleaya cordata
TCTTCTTCTTCCTTTTCTTCCTTTTCTTCCTTTTTTTTTTTTTTTTTGTCTTAAACAACATACTACTAATGTTATTATTATTTTTTTTTGTTAGCGGGGTCCCACACATGAATCCTTGCTCCCCACAATAAAAACAACTAAAATTTTGTAATATTTGTTAAGAAGAATTTTTATTTATGATTTCAATTGTTATTATTATTTTTTTCTTTTTTGAAAGGTGTTTTTAGAGCAAGTTCAATAAAATCCTCAGATCAACTGATATGAGGATTTAGGGACTCTAGTGCACCCCTCACATCTCTAGTTCCATCACTCTACCTTCTAGCTTGAGGATCCTCTAACAGTATGAATTGCTCAAAGGAGTGACTCTCGATCGATAAACTGTCTACTGTTCTTAGATTTCACTTACCACCAATTGTATTGCCTTAAAATGAGATTTGGCCACGAAAACCTCTATTTATATCTCAAGCCCTCAGATCCCCAATTTTAGGATTTCAACCCTCAATTTGAACAGTCTCCATTGAACAGGATCTTAGATGTCACTATTTAACCGTTACCTTTTTGTGGTGAGTGGTGTGGCTGCCCCCAAAACAATTTAAATTTATTTATTTTTGATAAGAAAATCTTTGTAGGCCCCTAACCACTTTGGTGGTGTAAAATTGTAAATGCAAGAAACTTATTTGGAAGGGCCCATATTTGGATAGGTCTAAATAAATACCCGACCGACCCGACCCACATAATATTACAGTCTTATTATCCAATAGAGAGAAAGAAAGAAACATTGGGAGGACAGAATAGAAAAGGCAAAAGAAAGCTATCCTCGAGAAACAAAAGGCTGGAAGAAAAGGAGGAGGAGAAGGCAAATTAATGGCGATCATAGCATCATCTTCTTCGCTGCAATTCTCCAACCCATTTCCTTCCTCAAAAATCACTCCAATTCCAAAACAATTACAACAATCAAAGCCTCTGCTTTCATTCTCCAGAAGAGCCCTAGAACCCGAAAACGAAACCTCATCAGAAACGACCGAAACGCCACCACCACCACCACCAGAATCAGAATCAACATCAGACCCAGACAGTTTTGAGAACAGACTGGCACAGGTACGTCTCAGGTACAAAAGTGGAACAGGAAAGAAAGCAGAACTCAGGAAAGGAAAGAGATCGAAGAAAAGCTCGTCGTCCGGCAGCGGAGGCGGTGGTGGTGTTTTCTTACCACCTGTACCACTAAAGGAGCCGGTGTCTGCGGGTATGAAGGTGGAGTTTGGGTTCAGTCGGTACACGGAGAGACTTAACGGGAGGTTGGCTGGTCTGGGTCTAGCGGCGCTGCTGTTGGTGGAGCTGGCTTCTGGTAAGAGTGTCCTGAACTATCATACTCCTCCCATAGTGTTTCTTCAGCTGTATTCTGTTGTTGCTGTTTCTGCTCTTTTTGTCAAGTTTGAGAAGGAGAAGGTCAGCATTTGGCCTCAGTAACTCAGTTAGGAATTGAAATTCGTAAAGAGGTTTTGGAATTGGGGATGGTATTCATTGTTTGAATCAAAATATGAAATTATGAATCAGAGTTTGGAATACTGATGGTAATGTTTTTTTTTTTTTTTTTTTTTTTGTTTTTTTTTGTAGGAATGGCACCTGCTTTCAAGTGTTTTATGTAAAAGAAGGACAATATAGTGACCAATTGAAAAAATAAAATAAAATATTGTGAGCTATGGTGGTGCCGTGGTGGTTGATAATGCTGGTTTTTAGGAAACAGCGAGATCATCGTTATTATTGAACATGATTTTGTCTAGGACCAACTGACCATTTTAATTATGTCATAAACTCATAATCAAAATGAAAAGTTGCGCAGAATTTAACAATTGATAACAGAATGCTTCCACTTACTTGGGTGTTTTCTCTTCTGTTCCGCTTTCAGTGCCAATCACAACTAAAAACCCTTTATGCGGAAGGAATCAAGGGATGCCATATGGAGTTTTCTGCTTACAACTTACTTTGCGTGATCTTGCACTCCAATAACAATAGAGATCTCGTAGCATCAATGGCAAGGTATGTTTCTTTGCATTCCTTTTTGATGATATTGTGCTATCATGTATTTCCTTACGAATTATCTCTACGAACTACAAAGTGTTCTTAATTGCAACAGTTTTGTCGATCGGTACAAGATTGTAATATCCTGATATTTGAGAACGTTCCTTTTGTGTTGGCCAGCTGGAGCTAGGAATCTTAGAAGTCACCCAAACTGTAGGGAATGACCTGGAAACACCCTGGTTAATCTTTCATCAGCTAAGGAGTTTATTATAGGTTTTTCTCACTTCATAAAGATAAAAATTGGGTACAGATATTTCTTGAAAAATTACAATTTATTGTCTTTGGACATAGTAAAACAAACAGATAGCATTATCTTTGGTTTGTTACACAGATTGAGTTTCCAGTTTGTGCTATTATTTTGAAAATGAAATGAAAAAAGAAATACCGACGAAAAACAGTCAATTTTTTTTAATAGCAAGCACATTCCAAATGTTTTGAGGAGTAGTAGTTTCTCCTTGGCCTTCTTAATTTAAGCAGGCTTGGGTCTGACCATCCAGTTCCCCTGTTA
This sequence comes from Macleaya cordata, assembly GCA_002174775.1. Lineage (NCBI taxonomy): Eukaryota > Viridiplantae > Streptophyta > Magnoliopsida > Ranunculales > Papaveraceae > Macleaya > Macleaya cordata. The sequence continues at coordinate 1,250,586 of MVGT01002043.1, forward strand.
ACAAGAAAAATGTCTGGATGAGAGGATGGTTTTGGACCCCTAAGAAGTTGTCATAAGACTCAGAAGTATATGGTGTAAATTACTATAACTATATAATGTGTCTGTTTGTNACATGCCCGTCTAGCTCAGTTGGTAGAGCGCAAGGCTCTTAACCTTGTGGTCGTGGGTTCGAGCCCCACGGTGGGCGATTATTATTATTTTTTTGTTGGTAATCAAATCAAACATTTTCAATAACTTTTTATTCTGGGTTACAATGTTACATCAACAAACAAATGCATAAATGGAACGTAGTTGCAAATTAGTGATACGATTTGAACTGATACTTCAGTCCAATTTTTTACTAATTTAACCCAATAATTATTGATTCTAGAGCCTATAGAAAAGAGCTTGTCGATTGTGCTACAACAGAATCACAAAATGGCTCAGGAATCAACAAATAATTGGAACGACCTAGTAAATATTGGGCTAAAATATCATGCCACAGCCTTAGTCACTGACTAACTATGAACTAGCTCCGTTTGTTCTTGCTCCCCAATAATAAACAGAAGTAGAAGAGAATCCTAAAGAAGAAACCCCAAGCCACAGTTACCCAAATGCAGCTCCACTTGCTTAGATCAGTCACACCTTGATTTCTCAATATATCAACTCCGGTCGTCACGCAGGTGCTGGGTGTAAGGTTCATCCCCAAAGAATCACTCAATATCTTTAGCAACCTAACTTTCATATCACTTGAAACCACTTCGAGAGGGGTGTTGTCGAACATTTGAACACCTCGAACGAAACACTTATTCGGACTGTCGAATTCGTTCTGTAAAATTCCTTCGAATGGGTACTTCACTAACGACATGTAATGGAACCAAATCCAGTATGGTGGAATCCGATCTTCGCTGATGAAAAATCCACATAAAAGAAGGAAGTAAGCAAGTAAGGCGACGCCAACGACATAACCCAACATAATATGAGGGACAACTCCAGAGAGTAGTGTGACAAAAGAGCTCCCTGCCCAGAATGAAGCCAAGATTGTAACAAAAAAGAAAAAGAACCCAGAAACACCACCAGCTAATCCGACTGCCCAGAATGTTGTTGCTGCAAAGGCAATTGAGAGAGAGACTACTGCAGGTATGGCTACAATTGAGTGAGACAGAACGTACGACGAACGGCGATATGTGTTATAAGCAGTTTCTCGCATAAAGATGTACCGCTCTTGGAGGAAAACAGGTAGAGCTTGGACACAGTTGTAGAAGGTTGTAGAGACGGCGAAAGCTGTGAACCCTAATCGTTCTAGTACACCTCTTGGAGAATTATCCAGTTGCCAGAAAACGGTTGCTAAGATGAAACCTGTAACCAGAACTGTCACTAATCGCGCCACCAACAGTCTTGGTGTTCGCTTTGAATTCTTAATCGATCGTTTAATTAACACTGCAATTTCGAACCAGAATGGATTTACAAAAGTTGAGATTGTATGATTAATTGCACCAGAGACTAGTTTCCCTTTCGAAATACTGGCACTTATGGCGTCTTTCAGAGTTAGACCCAATTTATCAGAGTTCGAGTTCTGTGGGTACCTAATATTCTGCCATGATTTGTTGAATTCAACTAGGCTCTTTATCGACCCTCCAGATGATTCCTCTAGTTCACGAATCAAATCGAGGGCGAACTCAGTCGGGTTCTCATTTTCTGGAATTGGATGGCCGAATTCCGAGAAGAAAAGGGGGAGATTTGTTGGTGAGCCAGTATAGACTGTCTGGCCGCGTGAGAGGAAGATCAAATGGTCGAGTAGGCCAATAATTCTGTAACTAGGTTGATGAATCGACATAATAACTATGCTCCCGCTCTGAGCGATTCGGTGTAGGACTTTCACCACCATGAAAGCACTAGTAGAGTCAAGTCCTGACGTTGGTTTGTCGAGAAACAATAAGATGGGATCGTGAATTATGTCGATTCCTATTGAAACACGACGTCGTTCACCACCAGAGACGCCTCTGTGGCCTTCGTCTCCAATCATTGTATTGGCTGCACTCTGTAGCCCTAGTTGATCAATCAAAGCTTCAACTCTCGCCTTCTTCTTTGATTTAGAAATCGAACGAGGCAATCTGAGTTCAGCTGAGAACATTAGAGTTTCTTCGACTGTTAACATGGGGAAGAGCAGGTCGTCTTGCATCACATAAGCAGAAATTACTTTCAACAGTCGAGACTCAAGAGCTTCGCCATTTAGTGTCATCGATCCTTTCAAGCTTCCTTTGGCGATTCTGTTAGCAAGTGCATCGATCAACGTCGATTTACCCGAACCACTTGCGCCAAGCACGGCGAGGATTTCACCTTCTTTACCTTCACCAGATATATCATTCAATAAAATCTTTGTGTCTGAGAACTTATTCTGTGTTTCCACCGGATCCTCCACTGCTCCCAGGCTATTCTTCAGGGGAAAACAAGTCGGAATAGTGAATGTCCGACGTATCTTGACGCTGTATGTCAGATTACTGAATGAGAGAACAAAAGAAACAGAGCTCGGCTCCGGAGTAGCGTCGTCGCTCAACTCTTGCACTTCCTGTATCCCAATTAATGGCGAAATTCCGGTGGTGGAACTCGTAGTAAGATTATCAAGCTCATCCATTGGATGCCTGTGCATGAAATCCTGAACGAGACTGTTGTGATTGAGTCCTGCAACACTCTGTTTCTCTATAAACCAAGCTTTATAGAAAGAAAAAACTGTGTAACTCAAGATTTAGTGTAGGCCCCACAGGCAGGGTGTAAACTGAGTGTAACCATAAGTGGGATTTTAAAACTTAAAACAAAAAAAAGACAAACTGTCTCCAACTTAATCAAGGCCACATAATCGCTGATAAATCAACACGACTTTTTACTAAATCAACATAATTTTTGACCGAATTATTTATCGGCAGCCTAGAACTAACAGTGCAAATTCATAAAATGGTCTGTAAGAGCACGACCAGTGGAGACATCAAAACCTCAAAGCCATGAACATGTCATGGCCAGTGGGTGCATCAAAACCTCAGACCCTTCACCTGAACCACTAGTTTGGGGTATGGTTTAGGGGTTAGGGGCACCCGCGAAAGATTCACGCGACGCGAAACTTTCATGCGACAAGCCCAATTCGCGAAAATGTTACGCGGCAGGTCGCGTAACATTTTCGAGATGCCGTTGAAATGGGGAAGGATAAGAGTCTTGCGTTTTGAGTTTTAATGCCTCGCGTAAATGTTTGTGCCCCACTGGCCGTGCCCTACCCCTAAACCTCAAACACAAACTAAATTTTGGTGGTTTGAGGTGTATGACTGGCCTTGCTTTAATAAGTTGTACTAAACTAACAAATCACTTTATAATTATATTGTCCGTTCTATAAAACTAACAAGTCATTTTGTATGGAAAGTTGTTTAGTTGATGTACGTAGTAAAAAATTGTATTGATTTATCAGTGGCCTTTAATCAAAATTTCATGTATACAAAACTTTTGGGGACCCAACCCCCAATGTTTTCCTTATGGATATAGTGGATCTTCTATTTTAGTCAAGGGATCTTTTACTCAATCAAGGAGTCAAGGTTTGGTTTTTTGTATTCTTTTCTAACAATTAATATTCAAAAAAAATTCGTGTATAGATAGTAGCATCTCAACAATGGTTAATTAGTTTCTTCTAAGCTACCAATGATTAAAAAAAATAGTTACTTCTTGTCTGAAGAAATTAATAAATAATGATATTTTATTTAAGAAGTAATTAAAAGAGAAAACCAAACACAAATACAAAAATATTTAATATACAAGTTAAAAAGACAGAGTATATAATAAATATAACTTGCGTGCACCCATGAAACCCTAAACTTATAGTTTTAATCCAGTGCACTAAAGTTATTTTATACGTTTTCAATGAAGAGTATGAGTTACTGCTCAGTTTCTCACTAAACCAATCTATCAACGATGAACTAGGTCCTCTTGTTCATGCTCCCCAATAATAAATTGAAATGGAAGAGAAGAGAAGAAGAAACGTCATCCAAAATCACTTCGATCCACTAGCTCAGACCTTGTTCATTTTAATATATCGAGAATAGTCGTACATGAGAAATTAAAGTCTTGCAAATCTAATATATAATGATTCTGGGCTATTCCACTCATTGCTAATTGGTTTTAAATTGGATGTCTACAAATTTAATATGGTATCAGAGTACACCCACACATGATAGGTCCAAAGGCCACACGTGCAGTTCCATAATAGTATTTATGATAGTATTTTCAGGACACTACTAGAAGAGAGGCTTTAGAAAGTATTTTAAATGTGGTCACATCTTGTAGTTAAAAGTAAATATTAAAAACAACAGTTCAAAACCGTGGTGTTAACTCTTAACAACAGTTGCTTCTAGTTATAGGAATCTGTGGTCTAAACTAAAATTTAAACCACGGTTTCAAACAAACTGTGGTTTTTAGTATGATTTAAACTATAGTTCATTACATATCCATCGTCTAAAATTCTTTATTTTTCCACCATTTGATGGGGACACCTGCTAGACCACATTTTAAAGAAAAAATTTCATCTTTTACATTTGGTCTAAGCTTTTTTATCTTATAGTAAGAGATTGTCCTTACAAAAAATTAACTCTTTAGTCATCTCTATGTGGAACCGACAGGAGGGTGTAGACGAGGTGTTATTGTCGATGATAATCTTCATGTGTCAAGAAAACAATGAGACCTACTTAGTAAAAAATGAGACCTATCTTTTGAAAACAATTAGGACCAAGTCAAAATACATTACACTACAAAGAAAACATGGAATTGAAACCCGTCAAATTGAATCAAAGTATGGTCCATACTCCATACATAACAGAAGTTAAAAAAGATAGCCGTACAAAACAATAATTTATATAACTTACAGTACCCAAACCCTATCCAGAAACCAGTCCAACAAATTAAACCTATCGAAGACAACGATTTGTAGCTGTATATTTTGTATATAGCTCTCAACTTTTTGTTGTTTGATCCTTCATCATGATGAGCTTTTGTTATTGAATTTTATTTTCTTAACAACAAATTGAAAGAGTTAATCAATCGTACACCCCATGATCCATAACCAATTTTGAACTACCTTCTCTTGTTCTTGCTCCCCAACAATAAACAAAAGTAGAAGAGAATTCTAAAGAAGAGCCCCCAAGCCAGAGTTATCCATAAGCAGTCCCATTTGCTCAGATTAGTCACACCTTGTACTCTCAATATATCGACTCCGGTCGTTAAGCAAGTTTCGGGTGTAAGTTTCAAACCGGACGTATCACTCATCATATTTAGAAACTTAACTTTCATATCATTTGGAACCGTTCTGAGAGGTGTATTGTCAAACATCTGAACACCTCTAATGAAACACTTACTTGGGTTGTCGAATTCGTTCTGTAAAACACTTTCGAATGGATACTTCAATAACGAAATGTAATGGAACCAAATCCAGTACATTGGAATCCGATCTCTGTTGATAAAGAACCCGCTGAAGAGGAGAAAGTAACCAAATGAGGCCATGACGATAGCATTACCCAGCATAACATTAGGGACCACTCCAGAGAGAAGAGTGATAAAAGAGCTCCCAACCCAGAATCCAGCCAAGATTGTAATAAAGAAGAAGAGGAACCCATGAACACCACCAGCTAGACCAACTGCCCAGAATGTTATTATTGCGAAGGTAGCGGAGAGAATGATTAGTGACGGTAAGGCTACAATCGTGTGAGATAGAACGTATGAGCAACGGCGATATGCATTATGAGAGGTTTCTCGCATAAAGATGTACCTCTCTTGGAGGAAAATAGGGAGAGCATCTACATTGGTGAAAAATGTTGCAGCGGTTAAGAAAGCTAAGAACCCTAATCTTTCTTGTACACCTTTTGGTGTATTATCAAGTTGCCAGTATACAGTGGCTAACATTAAACTTGTAAATAGAATTGCTCCAAATCGCACTCCGAATAGTTCAGGCATTCGACTTGAATTCATTGTCGATCGTTTTGCTAACACGAAGATTTCGATCCAAAATGGATTCACGAAAGTTGAGACAGTAAATGTAGAATTAGCATCGCCAGAGGCTAGTTTCCCTCTTGATATACTAGCACTTATTGCGTCTTCCAAAGATAAATCGAACTTACCAGAGTTTGAATTACGGGGATACTTCATGTTCTGTGATGATTTGTTGAGTTCAACTAGGCTCTTCGTCCCACAAGGCGATCCTTCGAAGTCACGAATCATATCGAGTGCAAACTCGGACCAATTTTCATTTTCCGGGATCGAATGGCCTAACTTGGAGAAGAAAACGGGGAGATTTGTTGGTGAGCCACTGTAAACGGTTTGTCCATGTGAGAGGAAGATCAAACGATCTAGCAGGCCAAGAATTCTATAACTAGGTTGGTGAACTGACATGATAACTATGCTCCCACTCTGAGCGATTCTCTGAAGGATCTGCACCACCATGAAAGCGCTGGTTGAGTCAAGTCCAGACGTTGGTTCGTCGAGGAACAATATGATGGGATCGTGAATTATGTCGATTCCTATGGAAACCCGACGTCTCTCACCACCAGAGACACCTCTGTGGCCTTCGTCTCCGATCACCGTCTTAGCTGCGTTCTGCAGCCCAAGCTGATCAATCAAAGCTTGAACTCTGGCTTTCTTTTTTGATTTAGAGAGGGAACGAGGCAATCTGAACTCAGCTGAGAACATGAGCGTCTCTTCGACTGTCAACATGGGGTAGAGCAGATCATCTTGCATCACATAAGCTGAAATCACTTTCAAAAGCCGAGACTCTAGAGCTTCACCATTTAGTGTCACCGATCCTTTCAAGCTTCCTTTCTCGATCCTGTTGGCAAGTGCATCGATCAACGTCGATTTTCCAGAACCACTCGCCCCAAGAACGGCCAATATCTCACCTTCTCTTGCTTCACCAGAAATGTCATTCAACAGAAGCTTGATGTTAGAGGGCGTGCTCTGTTTTTCCCCTGTTTCCAGCCTATTCTTCCTGCGAAAACAAGTCGGAAATGTCAATTTCCGACGTGTCTTGACACTGTATGTCAGATTATTGAATGAAAGAACAAAAGGAACAGATGATCTTATAATAAATGCTGGCTCCAACTGAATAAGCACTTGGTGTGCTACAGGAGTCTGATCACCGTCTCCTCCCAGCAAGTTTTGCTCGTATTCCAGTACATGCTTCAATGCTGGCTCCATATTCATTGTTTCAGTTCCTGTACGTACCAACAAAAATTATTTAAACTCAGTCGTCTGATAGTAATTAAACGAGACAGTTGTGAAGACTGCAAGTCTTGCAATATTGAACTCTCTCTCTCTCTCTCTCTCTCTCTCAAGAACCTTAGCTTTATACAAATCTCAAGAGGAATGTTTGCCACGTTTGGTAAATACAAATATAGATTATGAAATATTATTTTTTTTATTTTATTACTTTATATTAATTATTAAATATCTATAAAAAATAACAGGGAAGTGTTTGTCTAAAGAACGTACACCCTTTTTTTTCTCATCAATTCTTATGCTGATTGGGCTGAGTGTCCACATTATCGTCGAGTAGTTATTCCATCTTTTTTGGCAACACCTTAATTAATATCATGGACCAGGAAAACAGTCACTAAATCGAGTACAGAGGCCGAGTATAGGGGGCCCTTGATTGCGACTGCTACAGCTGAGTTAATCCGGGTTCAATCCTTACTGCATGAGCTTGGGATTCATATAGAAATATTCCAACCTTGTGGTTGATAATCTTGGGCCAACATATATAACTCCTACTATGGGTGAATAGCAAGCGTGTTGAAATTGACTATCATTTTCTTAACGAAATGAGTTGGTCGCAAATAATTGGATGTCAAGGATTAAATAGTCGACATCCTTACAAAAAGTCTGGGCATGCTACTATGCGTCGTAATAATCTTCCGTCATCGATAGGGAGCGTGACAAGAGTACGTACATAGCCTATTTAAATGCATCTACGTACCTTAGTCGGTTGTGCAACCTAGCTAGGCATTATGGCACTATGCGACGATTCATGACTTGACTCTTTATCAAGTCAAGCTTTTGGAATGTTTTGGTAATCTTTTCAAGTGAGCTGTAAACTCGGCTCCTAGCAAAAGAAATTTGTTCCTTTCATGTTTTCCAAACTTGCATGGAAAAATTATATACCTACTACACCTTTTTGTATAGTGTTCTCTCTAATAATATCCTTTCTTTACCAAGCTTAAATGTAATAGTTAATGTAAACTCTGAGCCGGAGGCTACTTAATTTCTATATATTCGGTACCCAGGTTACGAGTCCAGATCCTCTGGCCCCATTTTGCCTGCCCCTCCTGTGCCCCTTAGCTAGCTAGGTGACACCCGTCCCTCCACTAAATACATTTAATATTTACTTAATCTCTCAGTTAATCTTACTTAACTCTGTTATCTCTTTTTTTTTTTAAATAAAATAAAATAAAAAAAATAGAAAAAAAACACAACCAACCGTCCGTCACAAAAGAATATCATCAGATTATAACATCGGCATCACCATCTAACCTAAGTAATTGGGGATGATGATGATGATGATGGTGACGGTGGCGGTGGTGTTGATGATATGAAGGGGTTATGATGATGATGACGATGATGACGATGATGTGGGGATAGATGATGATGATGTTGGATATATATTTAAAAATATTGTTTTGTACAAATAATTCATCAAAACAACATTGGGGTAGTGGTTAAGGTTTTGAGTTCTCTCTTTGAGGTCAAGGGTTCAAACCCTCTCCCACCCATTATACTAGATATATATATAGATATATTAATCAAAGGACCAGGGTTCAAACCCTCTCCCACCCATTATACTAGAAACAGATTTTTTATTTAGTTTTATTATAATTTTTATTTTCGAAAAATAAAAATATAGTTGTTATATGGTCGTTTTAAAGCTGTTGTGCTACAGTGTTTATGACCGTTTTTTGACAGTTGGGTGTTGATCTATAAATAGACAACACTTATACTGAAACAAATAGAAAAAAAACTTGACAAGTCTTCCTCCCTAATAAAAACTCTAGAATTTCTGAAATTGTTTCCAAGCAAGAATTGAAGTGTATTAGTATTCCGATTTCCCACCGTGCAAGAAAAATTGAGACAGAAGGTATTCTGGGCTATTTTATCCTGGGGACGACGTGACTGAGAAACTACTTGCACATTTGGGCAGAGCCACGAATCGTCTTAAAGAGAGCGACCTAGTCCGCGACTCATCCCAACAAGTTCCACTTGTTTTCAGTAAAATCTAGTTTTGCGATTACAGGTATTTTACAATTGTATTTCCAACAGATGATGATAATACAAGCTTGTATATAACATATTCATCAAATGGAAGAATTTACGAAACCCAGAAACAAGCTAAAGATGAAGATCAAAATAACCTAACCGTCCTCTGTAGTTAATTTAAAGTCCCAAATCTTCCACAATCCACTCCTAACATACCGATCACTCTCACAGATCCTCCTCAAAGTAGCCAAGATCAAAACAATCACATCATCAATAACATTTTTAGTGATCTTTGGGCATTCGAAACCCTAATTCTTTACTCCTCATCATGATAGGCTTCAATGAAGGAAGAGGGGGGAATGAATAATTGTGAGAAGATGCCATTAATGACTAAAACCCTTGCGAGAATTATTAAAACCCTTGCTGCAACGTGACAAGCTTGTGAGAGAGGGATTGGTACGGTCGATTGAATTTTCTTTTCTTTTTCTTTTTTTTATTTTTTATTTTTTATTTTAAAAAAAGAGATAACAGAATTAAGTAAGGTTAACTGAGATGTTAAGTAAATATTAAATGTATTTAGTGGAGGGACGGGTGTCACCTAGCTAGCTAAGGGACAAGCAAAATGAGGATGTGGACTTGTAACATGGGGAGTCCAAATCCTCTGGCCCCAATAACCTCTATCCCTCCCCGTCCCCTTACTGATTTTTCATTGTGGAGCCCACACAGAAACAATCTAATAGCTAAGATTTTGTAAAAATGTTCTCCTCACCCTATAGATCATTCTCACAAAAAATTAACTCATTTTAAAACTTCTAACTTAATAAAAAAGTTGATTATAAAATCAACCGTTCATTACTTAAAATAAAAAAAATTTAATGGCTACTTTTACAATTAACTTTTGATAGAGTTATAAGTTTTAAAATAGACTAATTTTTTGTAAAAATGATTTATAAGGTGAGGAGAACATTTTAACAAAATCTCAGCCATTAGATTGTTCCTATGTGGGCTCTACAATAAAAAATCAGCAAGGGAACAAGGAGGGACAGAGAATATTGGGGGCAGAGGATTTGGACTCTTTGGGAAGTCTGGAGAATACTACCTAAGTCGGTTTGAGTAACCGGGGTACTATGTGTTACTGTGCATTATAATGACTCTTCATCAACTTAGAAACGTTTAAAAGTTTTGGGAAAAATGATCTTTTTCTATAGAATCCAAATCATAATTGAATCTTGATTTGGCCCGTTCCTTTGTCTTTGTAGTTCAGGTTCCAATTCTTCTATAATATAATATAATTGGAAAAAAAAATAAAGAGTTTAG
>MVGT01002043.1:1271742-1294461 GCA_002174775.1 Macleaya cordata
CCAGGTCGGCCGGTTGGCCAATATAAGGCCGGTTTTTAAGAAAAATAGTGGTTTGATGTTGACCAACCCAAAAAATCTCCGGGGTCATCGGTTGAACGTTTAAAACATTGCTAAAAAGCTTGTTTGAACCATGGCCGGGATCTTTTTACTCAATCATGACCAACTCAAGATTTCAATTTTACACAAAATTTTACGTGTAAGTTTATACAGAAATTAAGTAACCTGCCATCAGCAACTGTAATACTTATTTCCCCTTATCTGATCATGAAGAGATAAACATCAACCTCTGAACAATAATTAATATTTGAATTTGCTTGATTGGAGAGCAAGAAATCTCCTGGCAATACAAATCTGTTCAATCATTTTAAACAGGCAAATAAATGTCCAATGGATTCTAGTAACTTGTCCTTAGGGCAATTTAATCAACTTAGGTGTTTAAGGTTGTCCAAAAGATATAATTGACATTTAAAGTTATGCTTAATTAATATTTTTAAAAATAGCACCATGAACATTGAATTTAAAGTTCAATACGTAGAATGCACGGCTAACATTTAAACTTATCTTTTTAAGAGTTAGAGATTACTAATTGAGTTGATTTTTTGCAAAAAAATATCTTAACAAGACCTTTAAGGGGTGGTTGTTTTTTTGCGTCTAATTAGTGGCACACCCACACAAAATAGTCCTTTAATTACTGGCAAAAAAAAAATCACCTTGTAAAGATAAGAAGCCTTAAAACTTGAACATAGATTAAATACTTTTTTGCTTAAGAAATACAATACAAAACCCAATTAATTAAGCACAAGCACAACAGTATTTAATAGAGGTTTAAAGAGAGTAATATATATAACTTACACCCACCTATCACCCACCCAACTCCACCAAATCCAAATACTTTATATAGCCTTGTTTACACCATCAACGGTCGATCAAATCCCAAGTTTTAAAAAAAAAAAAAAAAAAAAAAAAAATACAATTAAAAATTCTTCCCGCCAAATATTGAAAAAGTTTTTGAGTAGTTCATGTGGTACCCACCCATCAACCAACAGTGAACTACCTCCTTTTGTTCTTGCTTCCCCACAATAAACAAAAGTAGAATAGAATTCTAAAGAAGAAACCCCAAGCCACAGTGATCCACAAGCAGCTCCATTTGCTCAGATCAGTCACTCCTTGATCTCTCAATATATCGACTCCGGTCGTCACGCAGGTCTCGGGTGTAATATTAAACCCTAACGAATTACTCAATGTCTTTAACAAGTTAACTTTCAAGTCATATGAAACCACCTTAAGAGGCGTATTGTCGAACATCTGAACACCTCTAACGAAACACTTAGTTGGATCGTCGAATTCGTTCTGTAAAACCCCTTCGAATGGATACTTCACTAAGGACATGTAATGGAACCAAATCCAATACGGTGGAATCCGATCTCTGTTGATAAAGAATCCACTGAAGAGAAGGAAGTAAGCGAGTAAGGCGACAACGACGGTATAACCCAACATGACATGAGAGAGAATTCCAGAGAGGAATGTCACGAAAGAGCTCCCTGCCCAAAATGCAGCCAAAACTGTACCAAAATAGAAAAAGAAACCAGATAGGCCACCGGCTAGACCAACTGCCCAAAATGTTGTTGCTGCAAAGGCAATGGAGAGAAAGACAAGTGCAGGTATGGCTACAATGGAGTGAGACAGAACGTATGACGAACGACGATACGCGTTGTAAGCAGTTTCGCGCATAAAGATGTAACGTTCTTGGAGGAAAACAGGAAGAGCATCTGCACAGGTGTAGAAGGTTGTAGACATAGCGAAAGCAAAGAACCCTAATCGCTCTTGTACGCCTCTTGGCGAATTATCGAGTTGCCAGAACATGGTGGCTAAGATGAAACCTGTAACAAGAACTGCCCCCAAACGCATTCCGAACAATTCAGGCATTCGCGTTGAATTCTTAAAGGATCGTTTGGATAACACAAGGATTTCGATCCAGAATGGATTTGCGAAAGTTGAGACTGTAGATGTAGGACTAGCATCATTAGTTGCACCAGAAACTAGTTTCCCTCTGGAAATACTAGCACTTATCGCATCTTTCAGAGATAAACCCAATCGATCGGATTCCGAATTACGAGGATACTTCATGTTCTGCCATGTTTTGTTGAATTCGACCAAGCTCTTTGTCCCACCAGGTGATCCTTCGAGTTCACGAATCAAATCAAGTGCGAACTCAGTCCGATTCTCATTTTCTGGAATCGGATGCCCAAATTCAGAAAAGAAAAGGGGAAGATTTGTAGGTGAGCCACTATAGACTGTTTGCCCGCGTGACAGGAAAATCAAACGATCAAGCAACCCAAGAATTCTGTAACTAGGTTGGTGCACAGACATGATAACTATGCTCCCACTCTGAGCGATTCGTTGTAGAACTTTCACCACCATGAAAGCGCTAGTTGAATCGAGTCCTGATGTCGGCTCATCGAGAAACAATATGATTGGATCGTGAATTATGTCGATTCCAATCGAAACACGACGTCGTTCACCACCAGAAACGCCTCTATGACCTTCATCTCCGATCACCGTCTTGGCTGCGTTTCGCAACCCTAACTGATCAATCAGAGCTTGAACTCTAGCTTTTTTCTTTGATTTAGAGAGAGAACGTGGTAATCTGAACTCAGCCGAGAACATTAGAGTCTCTTCAACTGTTAACATCGGAAAAAGCAGATCATCTTGCATAACATAAGCTGAAATCACTTTGAGCAGCCGAGATTCAAGAACTTCACCATTTAGGGTTGTCGAACCTTTCAAGCTTCCTTTTGCGATTCTGTTCGCAAGTGCATCAATCAAAGTCGATTTTCCCGATCCACTTGCGCCAAGAACCGCTAAAATTTCACCTTCCCTAGCTTCACCAGAGATATCGTTCAACAGAGTTTTCGTATTCGAAAACTTACTCTGTATCCCAATCGGATCTCCCGCTGGTACTCCAAGAGTATTCTTCCGGCGAAAACAAGTCGGAATTGTCAGTTTCCGACGTGTTTTAACACTATACGTCAGATTACTAAAAGAAAGAACAAAAGGAACAGATCTTGGTTCCATATCAAGCACTTGATGATGTACAGGAGTTTCACCTCTTGACTCATTCTGCGCGTCTTCCACGCGCTTCAATAGTTCACCGAGAGTCGGCGAAATTCCGGTGGTGGTTCCAGTTGGTTGAAGCTCCATTGTTTGGTTTCGTTTTAGAAACCCTAATTTCATTGGAAAACCTTTCTCAGATAATAAACGAGACATTCGTGAAATGAGCTCTGTAATTCTGTCTCTCTGAAAACCTAGCTTTTATAGAGAGAGAAAGAGTTTGAGTTAACCGTAACGGCGGCGCTTTGGAGTTAAACAAAAACAAATTTCAGGAATATTTATAACCGCCACCTTAGTAGATGGAGAATGTAATCATCAAAGTTCTAACGCCGTTTAATAAGTGAGTAATGATGATGAGTTGTTTAGTACGTTTAGGTGAGAAGTTGGGGAGCTTCTTCTTCTAGCATGGCGTGTGAGTTTTTTTTAGAGAGAGAAAGAGTGAGAGAGAGAGAGAGTTTGGGTTTTTTTAGAGAGAGAGATGAGAAAGGTTTGGGTTTGATTTTGATTTTTGAGAAAGTTTTTCTATATATAGGAAACCGAAATTAAAGTAAAGCGTGTCTTGTGCTATACTTACATTTATTCAAATTTTAAATTTTTTTTTTTTTTTCATACTGGTCATTGGATTAATTTCTCAACTGGTTTTTGGCCTGTGGTGGTTACCTACAATTCCTAATCTCATCTTTACACGTTTTCTTTAGTACAAGATAACCCATTTTAACACGTGGTGTAATTTCACTCGTGAGATTAGGATATGATTTGATCTATGTTTCTTCAATTTGTGGGTTAAATTAATGTTTTTTTTTTTTTTTGAGAGGGTGGGGTGGGGTTAAATATATCATAAATGAGATTAATTAGGTGGGGGGTGTTTATCTACTGTGGACTAGATTGAGTATAGTATAGTAGTACAACTAACATGGAAGTAGTACGTAATTCACATGCAGAGTGTTTTTTAGTCAACTTATTTTATGGTTTGTAACTCGGAGTTAACTCGTCAGGATCGTCAGCTCTATTGAGTTAGACTGTTCAGAAGAAGAAAAAAAAAAGTTAAGGTTGTATTATTGCTTTTTTTTAGGCATATTGAATGTGACTCATGGGAATTTCAATTGTTTCAAGCTCATTCATTTAAATTTAATTTGATTTGTTTGAATATTTTTACTTTTTAGTCTTGAGCAACCAAAAAAAAATTAAATTTGAGATGAAAATTTAACTTGTACAAATTAGGAAAACTTAAGAGTAAAAGGGAATTATTAATTGAAGAAGAAACATTGTAAGATTCCATGACCTCCCTCCAAATCATCTTATATATTATAAGGATAATGCTATACTTAGAGCAGAATCCTACAGAAAAACTTATAAATTTGAAATCTGGCAGTAGTGTGTATTCACACATCTTTGTGATTTGCATCATATACTCTCGTGATTTGCGTCAAATCCAAAATTATTCCTTTCTGTAGATTATTCTGTAGGTTTTTCAGTACCCCTAGCACTACTGATATTATAATATTAACTTCCAATCTGTCCACATGGCGTCTCCACAAACAGTTTTATCGTAATGTTACGTATAATAACTTAGTACATACTCAGACTTATAATAACTTAGACTAATGCTACAGTACAAAAGTTTGACATAATAGTGATCGATGTGGCAACATCTTGAACAAAATCTCCACAGTAAAAATACAAGAGTAATTGTTGAAGATCATATTGTATCCAACTATTTGTTAAACTCTTTGTACGTACATGTAGCATTTTTCAATAACTTAAGCCCTAATATTCACCAAAATTATAATTGACTTTTAATTGACCTATGATTAACGAAATCATTTGGCTTATATTAATTTTTAATAATATATACATACTTGAGTTGGTACGTATTGGGCTTTATAATTGAGTTGTACATACTTGTTACTTGTAGTATTATAACTTGAGCCTTAAATTACTCACTCTCCATCCCTATACTAACTTAAGCCTTAATCTCTCACCAATGATCTTATTCATAAAATAACTTCTAAAT
Source organism: Macleaya cordata (assembly GCA_002174775.1). Taxonomy (NCBI): domain Eukaryota; kingdom Viridiplantae; phylum Streptophyta; class Magnoliopsida; order Ranunculales; family Papaveraceae; genus Macleaya; species Macleaya cordata. Next base: position 1,276,868 of record MVGT01002043.1, read on the forward strand.
TCTCTTTTTCTAGAGTTTGTTAGACACGATTTGTGGTTGTACATGCAGGAAGTAGTACGACGGCATTCTCTATAGGCCTCCTGTACCATGCTCAATCTAAAATTGAATCAACTTTTTTACGAGATTAGAAGTTTTAAAATGAAGCATATTTGATGAGAATGTTTTACATAGTCGGAAAAAAATTTTGCCAAAAATCAGCCCTGGCAATTGGATCATGTATAAGTAGGCCCCCATGGACCACATTTTTATCACTGGAGAAAATTACAGTAATAATAATAATAAATTTGAAATAAAAATTCTCAATTTAATTCTTCAACCTTCTTGGATAGATAAGTAATGAATAGAAACCTTGTTTAGGTAGTAGATTTAAGATTTTGATCAAGTTTTTGTTATTTTTTTTAGTAATTGGGCCAACGCTAGCTTAGCTTACCGACTTATGAGCTACCACAGCTATATATCAATAAATCAATAAAAACTACGAACTGCAGTAGTCATGAAGTCAGAATAGTGTAGATGTTAAGATTTGTGTAACGTGGTTTACGTAAGACAGATGATATGGTGGCCAAGTACTCCACCTATCATCCCATCCAAACGTTCCAAGTTCAAAACTTGTAATAGCCAGATTTCGTCATTATGTAAACTGTGCGTCAGGGTGGAAGGAAGGGTGTGTTTGTTTCCTGTCTTTGTCCACCACTTCTTCATGACTTAAGAAAGAACCCCTTTTTCTTCCAACCAGGTTCACATTTAAGGGCAGTTGTAACGGCTCCCCAGTCATGCAAACTTGCCTCATTTTTTGTTTCAAAAATTTGATTTAGGAGCGCCCCGGATTCCAAGCATAGCCTTAGGATCTCTATGGCCTTACACGAATCCTAAAGCTAGCTATGCTCTACGGAACACAACACCCTCCAGTCATCAATAGTCCTTCGCGGATGATGATGATGAAATTGGCATCACTTCGGTTTAGGTTTTTATTGACTTCCATGGCACAGCTTTCGCCATTTAGCCGCAGAATGTTATGGGACTTCTACTAAAACAAGTTACTATGATATTTGATGGAAAAACCAATACTCAAATAGGGTTTTCATAATTTGAGTACTTGGAAGTATTGAACAAGATGCATTCCAGATTTAAGAGCACATGCATCTGTTTCAACAAAAATGAGATTTTGTAACTATATAGATTCTGACCTGAAACTTGTTATTGCAGTTTTTGCAACAGTACAACATGACATGCTCTGTTTGGGCATTGAAACTCATTTACTGCTTCCACGTTTACCGTTGAAATAAGATGTGGTAACACGTAGTAGCAGTACAAAACGTCATTGGGGTTCCGTCTTCCTCACGGCCTTAACAAATTCGTTGAACAAAAATTCTACCAATATCCTCAGACAAAGGGATGACAATCTAGCCTGACAGCCCGAGCCATACCAAACTTTCCCTTTTCCGGGCTAGAAACCTGCAAGGCCAAAGGATGAAGGATTTAACGGGTGGGGCTCAGGTTGAGGATTTGGAAAGCCCGGCCTTATTATATGAGCACAACCAGAGCAACCCCAAAACCTATCCCGACCGAAGCCCAGCCCTCTTCTTATTCGTTCGGCTTTAGTCCAAGTTGCTTAATGAATCTTCATTATCATTTTTACTCTATTAACAGTGAAGTCCACTGCCCAGTTTCAAGCTTCAACATCTTAAAAAGTTCAAGAAACAAAAAAAATCATAGTATTTTTATTTGAATGAAGCAGATTGTCAATGAAATCAAGAATCAAGATCAGCAGTGGACTTATCAGTATCTGCAGTTATTTCCGATTAAGTACAACAGGAAAAAAACATTTATTGGCTGTACTTGGAGATTGTGGTCTGAATCGTGCCTACCCAACAATGTTGCGTGGGGTGAAAAACACGCACAGTTTCTCTAGACTGCACAACAGGATCTTAACTAGGAAGAGAAGTTAGATTTAGGTGTGGCAATTACATTCATGAATTGTGGGCACGTCTGAAAGGAACTCCTAGATTCAATGGCTCCTTCCACTTGAGAACTTGAGACCCTGATAAGGCTGTCCAGAAGAGGTTGCGCAGTGCGCACTACGTTATAGCCGTCCAAACATCCTTAGTGGGATTCAAACTGGATTACCATCTAAACATAATCTCCTAACCTTTTTCAGTCATCAAAATCCAAAGCATCATTCACCCTGGACCTAGTAAAGGAGAGAAGATCGAGGTACGAGAATTCATCAAGCCTCACTTATAGCAGCCAAAAGGGAGAGCCTAAGAAATATTGTATTATCTTTCGTCGGGGTTGTCTAGTTTAAGTGCCGTTACATGTACATCCGAGCACGCACGAAAAATAACTGCAACGAAAGCTTCTATTTTGCATTTCTGAAGTCAAAAATGAGTTTTATGAAGAATTAGCAAATAAAAAGAGAACAAATTTGGGTCCTCACCAAATTCTACTTTATAGGTGAGTCCCAAAGCCGTTCTTCACAATATATGTTTCTATTTCTTCAAGGTCGTCCAACCCGAGCCTCATTGATAGAAAAGAAATGAGGGTTAAGGCGGATCAAATCAAACAGTCAATGGGAAATGGGAAATGCACCTGGCATCTGAACCACCATGTTAGAGATTCCAACTATCAGAGAAAGCATTCACAACAACTTCGTGGACTTGAGTCGATCTTCTGTTCTCACTCTGCCTTGGTCTTTACTGACCTTCTTGTGGCTGACGCACCTGACACGCTTGTACATCGTCCCACAAACTTGAGAACCTCATCAATCAAGATCACAGGAAGTGCAACGGCCAACACCAAGAGCCATTCGTTCAGGCTGAGAGGAACGATGCCAAATACTTGAGCAAGGAATGGGACATAAAGGATCAAGAAGTGCAGGCCGAAGGAGACCGACATGGCAACAAGGAGCCATGGGTTTACCCATGGCGGCATTGTCAAGAGACTGCCATCCTCGGACAAAGCATTGAGGGAGTTGAACATCTCGATGGCCACCAAGACGGAGAGAGAGAGGGTCATTGCTTTCACTTTGCCAGTCTGGAAATAGTCACATGGGTTTTCGAAGGTGAAATTCTGTGCCCCAGCTGTGAAGGGGGAAACTGTAAAGCCCTCCCAGGAGGGGCACTGGCCCCAGTTGGAGAGCTGTGAATAGGTAACGAGGGTGTGGCCATCCCCGCTAAGGTCAATGCCCAAGAAGGAATCATGTGTAAACCAGATAATGAAAACACCAACGGTTGCTACTCCAACATAGAGTCCAATGACCTGTGGCAAGTTCAGAATAGGGTCAATAAGAAAATACCATAACTTCAAAATGGAGATCAGGAATGAGATCAGTCACGGATTAGAAAGAGAACAAAAAAGGTACCAGATAACGGAATAGGATCCAGGGACTGATTAACGAGTCGTCACTCCTTCGTGGTGGTTTCTTCATTATATCCCTATCAGGTGGATTGAAACCCAAAGCTGTTGCAGGGGGGCCATCAGTAACAAGATTGACCCATAAAAGTTGAACAGGGATCAGACCTTCTGGAATGCCTAAAGCTGCTGTTAGAAATATAGAAGCAACCTCACCCATATTTGAAGAGATCATGTACCTGCAATAATTTGAAGAAAAAAAAAAGAAAAGACAGGTGATGAAATCCATGCCAATCAGTAATTTCGGGTACTAAGAGATGAAACACTGTAAATAATACTTGTACTCTTCAAGACAAGCTAGAACCAACAGGAGTTTGAGATAAATATATAAGAACTGCCTTTATATATCAAATAAAACCTTAAAACTTTGAGGTCACAAAATCCTTAAGTGACACAGTAAACCTAAATCATCTGAAACAGAGAATGCAGAAGCAAAAAAAAAAAAGGTCGAACGTTGGAAGTCTCCAATATAAACAACTCCGCTGTCAAAGGGACAAACTGCTGGCCATTTCTTAGCCTTTTTTGCAAGTAGAACACAAGACAAAAGCTTAAGTTAAAAACTCCAAGTCCAACAAGATGGTGGGGGTACTAAAGTCAAATATCACTGTTTGAGTTATAGATTATTTGTGAACCCTTCATCTAAGTATCTTCAGCCATCCAAGTTTAGCTCTCAAGGAAATAGTTAAGATTGCAGACTAAAACAGCTTTTACACTCGGTTATTAAAGGATGTCTAATATTCCTTATCCATAGTATGAACACTAGTGCCACATTACCGGAGAACTTCCTGTAACATATTTGGAGCTGCATTCCAGGAAAAAAAAAACACTCCAATTTTCTCTTCATTGTACAGGATCTTCTGATTATGTCAAATTTGCTGTTAGACATACTTGCGCGATTTTCAAGTAAAATAAACACGTACATAACCTAACCAAGTTTAAGTGCATTAGTTTTGAAGCTACAGATAACATGAAAGAAGAAGAAGAAGAAGAAGAACGAACCTGATAAAGGCCTTCATATTGTTATAGATAGATCTGCCTTCACCAACTGCAGCAACTATTGTACTGAAATTGTCATCTGCCAACACCATGTCAGAGGCTTCCTTTGCAACCTGGAAAAGACGAGGCATTAAAAGATGTTGAAGAGAATTATTGTGGCAAATATACAAATGGGAATGCACAACAGAGCACCTGAAAAAATTCTGCATGTAAACTCAGAAAGTCAGAACTACAAGTCTACATCAAACCACAAAGACAGTAATCTGGGCAGTTACAAGATGCAGGTCAACAAATGATATTCTCTTAGAGAGCAGCGCCCTAATTATCTAATGCTCTAATGGTTGCTACAGCAAATCATCATGAGAAGAAACAGGAATAATAAGCTGTCCGTAAGGCTGCAGATCATCCTTGTACAGTATGAATAAGCTCGTGCAGGATCAAGTCTACAAGATGACTACAAGGTAAAAAACCGTCTACCAAAGGTTTTTCATCTACTTCGATACTTTTTTAAAGGATTTTCCTTTTCTTTAATAAGCTTAGCAAAAGTTTCATTGCATCCACATACTGACTCTATCCCATTTTCTTTTTCAATCTAGCACACCATTCTTTTTTTTGATGGAAATCTAACACATCATTCCACTAATCAATAACCACATTCTAAGAAAAGGGAAGAGAAGATTAAAAAAAAAAAAAACAAATATGTGAGGATATTCCACTATACCAAAATGAGAAGTTGTACATACCTCAGTTCCAGCAATTCCCATAGCAATTCCAATATCAGCCAATTTCAGAGCAGGAGCATCATTCACTCCATCACCAGTCATAGCAACCACCTCGCCATCTTCTTTAAGCAACCTCACTATATCTTGTTTATGCTTTGGCTCAGCCCTAGAAAAGAGAAGCCCACCACTTTGTCGTAAATGATTCTTCTGATTATGGTGCTCCATAAATTCTTTCCCGGTTAAGCTTTTTGAACTGATGTCTTCATACGGACCAAATACACCTATTTCACGGCAAATTGCTTCAGCTGTACTTTTGTTATCTCCTGTTATAACCATAACACGGATGCCAGCGGCTCTACAGTCCTCAATTGCCTTGTGTACCTCTTTTCGAGGAGGATCCTATGATGATTCAAGATTAAAACAAAAAATGTTAGTTCACTGGCACCCTTGTCGGATCATTAAAGTGACCGAAGTGAAACACAGGAAGGTAAAAAACATTTGAAAATGAAAAAATGGAGGATTTGCTAACTCACCCTCAGCCCAACCAAGCCAACAAAAATGAGATCGCTTTCAATTGATGAATAATTGGACGGGTGAAGTAAAAGCTCATGAGCTGGATGATCTTCATCACCATTATATGTTGCAAATTCAGCAAGCTCCTCCTTGTAGGCAAACCCCAAACAACGTAATGCAGTTGTGGACATTTCATGAAGGTATTGTAAAATAAGGTTTCTTGAACTTTGATCCAATTTTACAACAGAACCATCAAGCAGTTGAATGTAGTTGCTTCTCTCCAATAAATTCTCTACCGCACCCTGCCACAAAGTAACATCTTTTATATAAGTCCAAACTTAAGAGAGCTTGAGATCAGCAAAACAAGCCAGACACTTTTGAGAAACAGTTTGTACTAAGAGGGTAGTTCACAAACAAAGGACCATACTACCTTGTTGCTTGGTTTAAAATCTCAACATATATATTATATAGAAAGAACATATTGGTCATTGACTTTCAAAAAAAAAACATATTGGTCATTAAAGCGGAAGTCCAGATAAACCTAACTGCAGCTACTCTTGCGGAACATTTAAAAGGATAATAACTTAAGCAAGATCTTCCGGTAAGATTGTTGGATCAAAAGGCAAGCTGCACCAAGGAAAGTAGGATGATGCAGTGCCGCAGGACATTTCAAGTTCCAGAATTGAGACACCTATTTCTTCTTTCTCTTTTTTTCTTTATTGGCAAGCAATATTTCTACTGTTTCACATCTCTCTTTTCATATACTTCCAAAATCCTATTAACCATATCCCACTTTTAAGAGTCTCTGTCATGATCTCATGATTCTCATCCCTCTCAAGTTTTCAATTGGAAGAAAGAATAGGCTAAAACTTTTGTCTCACTACCCATTGTAAAACACATGAAGGACAAACCAACAATGTCCCAGAAAACCATAAAATTTCTTGCCTGGAGACTTGTAAAAATAAATAAACAGCACAAGATAAACCGAAAAAAGAGAGAATTCACCTTTACTAGTAATGCATTTCTCCCTGATGCCGACTTCACAATAACTCCCATAGATTTCCTATCACGATCGAACTCAAGAGTCGCAATCCGACGTTCAATAACTTCCCAACTTTTACAACCTTAAATAATAGAAGAAATCCAAAAGCGGAATCTGTAAATATCCATGTAATAATTATATAAAAAGTCAAGAATGCATAGTTTCAACCTACATGATAGAACATCAGAAGAACCCGAAGATGAACGATCAAACCCTTCAGGAAGACCCATTTTCTCGACTAGAACCTGAAACAGAGGAACAACCAAAGGTCAGTGACTTGCTTTAACAGTCTAACCACATAGATTAATAAGCAGCAGCCCTCTTGATAATACTACTCAACACCACGTCTATCCCAAGAATCTAAAGGATAGTTAAAAGTAAATTCAGCAAAGCAAGAAAAATTTGTTAGTTCGGTTGTGGAAAGGATCTCTATTTCATATTCTGGATTTCATCATCAAATGCGGCAAACTAGGAATAAGAATCCTCACCCCTGCCTCCAAACTTTTGTTTCTTCAACAGAAAGCATTTCCACAAATCAAATAAAAGGACAACACATATGATTAGAATAAAGAAAATGCAACCACATATAGAAGTTTCACCTTAAGTGCTGCCTCAGTGGGCATTCCATTGGCAAGATACTGCTGCCCTGATTTTGCAACACTCGCATCATTGCACACAGCAGCTATCTTAGCAATCATTTGCAGATTTGAATCCATACGACCAGTCGGCCAATCATGTATCTTCCCATCAAGAGGACTGTATGTGGTCCCATCAACTCCAAAAGTTCGGATCCTATCCGGACCAGCTCCCATCGCCACGAGCTTCGCCACTGCCATCTGATTCGTAGTAAGAGTACCTGTTTTATCAGAACAAATCACTGTAGTGCAACCCAAAGTCTCAACACTTGGCAATTTCCGTACTAGCGCGTTCTTCTGAGCCATTTTACGAGTTCCCAGTGCCAGGCAGGTTGTGATCACTGCTGGCAAACCTTCTGGAATAGCAGCAACTGCCAATGCCACAGCGATCTCGAAGTAGTACGTGCATTTCTCGAAAGAGAACTTGAAATTTGCCGGCCACCCATTAACATAATCCCAAGTAAAGAAGTACTTCACATTGATTAGCCATACAAGTGCACATATCACTCCAATTATGGCTGTGAGAGCCTCTCCGAATTCGTTTAGCTTCTTTTTCAGTGGGGTATCATCTTCACTTTGTGAAGCTTCATGAATCTGAGAATGCACCTTTCCAATCTCTGTATTCATACCAATCTGAGTAACCAAACAAATACAGTTTCCATTAACAACAGTGGTTCCAGCAAAAACCATACACTTTTTTCCTTGAATATCAGTATCTGCCGGAACCGCCTTGTTTGATTTATTAACCGCTTCACTCTCCCCTGTCAAAGAGCCCTGTTCAACCCTAACAGTGGAACTTATCAGAGTCAATACTCTCATATCAGCCGGGACTTTATCGCCCACTTTGAGCTCCACAATATCACCAGGGACAAGCTCTTTTGCAGGAAGATTATGAATATGTTCCCCTTCACGGATAACATTAGCGGTTTCGGATTGGATTTCTTTTAGGGCTTCTAGGGCTTTCTCAGCGTTGCTTTCTTGCCAAACTCCAACAATGGCGTTCAAAATCAAGATCAGGAAAATCACGAGAGGCTCAACGAACGCTGTGATTCCCATCTCACCGCCTTCATCTCCGTCGTACCACGCAAGAACAAAGGAAATAACGGCCGCGGCGAGTAGAATCCGTACTAGAGTGTCGTTGAACTGATCGAGTATCAGACTCCAGATTGAAGGACCATCGTGTTTCTCCAATTCATTCCAGCCGTAGATCTGAAGACGTTTCTCGACTTCATCGGATGTTAAACCAAAATTCCGGTCCACTTTGAACTCTGCCATGCATTCCTGAACATCTCTCGCCCAAGCCGGGAATTTTTCCCGGTCAGAAGAAGTAAAAGAGGCACTACTATTTCCTCTCCCATAATCATTCCCTCCTTTCCCCATCGTGATTCAGCAGATCCAGAACTCTATAACAAGAACCGAACAAACTGGAGAAAGATACAAAAAATTTGAAGAACCTTCTCGGTGAAGTTCGATAGAAATTCAACGAAAAATACTCAAATCAAGCCCTAATTAAGTATCAAAATCCAACGCTCCAGTCCGTTCTCAAAAAAAACCTAAAATGGTCTAAATTTTCCGTACACGACGACCCAAAAAAAAAGGAAATAAAATAGAAGAACTGAAAATACTTTTCGGTGAAATTCAACAGAAACTTAACAAAAATCCCCACATGAAACCCTAATTAGGCATCAAAATCTAAGGCTCCAGACTCCAGATTTCCAAATATCCAAAAAAAAAATCTCAAATTTCAGTCCAAGATGATAAACAGAAGAGGAAAAATCAGAGAGAAGAATAAGACCTGGAGGAGAATTCGTTCAGAGGAGAGGATTTGTGTTTTCTAGGGTTTCAAATCAGAATAATTTTGCAGAGATAGAGAGAAAGAGAGAGAGTAGTGGTGGTGGTCGTCAAAATTCTCCTTGTTTAGAGGGATGGGATTTGGGCAGTACTTGTTCTTCTGTTTTCTCTCTCTCTCTCTACTGTACTGTGTAAAAGTGAAGAGCGCTTCAGTCGCTTAAAAGAACGTATTCCTCGAGATACGTAAAACGAGACTTCTTCTTTCTGATTCCTAACCAACCCTTGGATTTATTAAGAGGCTTTGTGTGAAATTTCGAAGCAGTATCGTTTGGGATTTTAAAACTAAAGAAATTAAGTGGGAGGGGTGACTGACGACTGACGACCGTGACGGAATCTTACCATTTTTTTTCCCTTCTTCCTAATATCTAAAATTTATCTTTTTTTTTTTTTTTATTCCTCTTATTATGTCAAAATTATGCATAATTAAGTAGTTGTTACTTAAGAGTTGTGATCTTATTGGTTGGTTGCTATGTGTGAGCTGATGATCACAGCAAATGATTTTTATTGCTCACAGTTAGACTTGGCAAAATCTAATCCAATCTCGCAGGTTGATCCTAATTCCGACTTATTTTATCTGATTTTATCTCGATCTAGAGCTAAATGAGTGGTTGAGCATTTTTGTTTTGTCATTAGAAGAGTTAGGGTCAACCTGCCGGACTAAACTAAAACTAGTTATATTTAAAGTTGGAAAAATCAAACTATATTTAAGGTTAGAATTGAATATTTCTGGTATGTAAACTATAACTCGGGTACAAAGTCTATTAGCCTACTCCATAGAAGTCGTTCGATAGGATGTTAACCAATCCCTAAGAATGTTTTCTTATAATGTGTTCAAAACAAATGCTTTTTAACTCACAAATGAATTGGACAAGTTTTAGCGTCGGGTAATTTTTGTGACGATGATGAACATAATAAAGACAAGATCCTAATTTAAAATGAGCCCCTAGTTCATCTCTAGGTGGGCCCCACAAGCTAATATATACTCAATGTGCTCATAACCAATGGTCTATTATTAAGTTTATGGGTATCAAACTCAAAACCAATTGACTATGAGTGGTGTGGCTCAGGATCATTAAATATTAAGTTTGCTAGGCTCTCATATCCCATGTGAGACTATTCTCATCATCTATATCACATCATACTCACAATATCACATCATACTCACAAGAAACACCCATCCTTCATTCATTCTAATTAGACCAAGTAACGGGTCAAGTCAAGGTTGATCCTATGCAAGGAAGCGGGTTGGTAGGTTAAGATTATCAAACCCTAACTAGTTTATGAAATAATTTTTTTAAATTATACCCCTTATTAATTTGACATTTTTATATATAGAATACGAAAACGATTAAGGGTCGACCCTCACCCAACAAAATTGAAGGAGTAATGGGTTGGAAATACTAAACTCTAATCCTCACTTATGAGTTAGAGTAGAGTATGATTTGACGGATCAGATTAGGATAGGGTTGACATTTTGCCAAATGTACTTAAGTAACACAATTAACCCATGAATGAAAACTTAAAAAATAATGTAAGAATTACGTGGGGGTTAACTAGGAATAATTAGAGGCTAGGTTGGGAAGTAACTGTTTTTGTTTAAAGATTGAACAAAAACATAAATACGCCCACCTTCAAAAACGACAGGCAACTCCACAACTTCAGTAGTACTAGACTGGATTAAAAGCCAACACCAACAGACAACAGGGTAGGAGTGTCAACGGGATGGTTACAGATCCGGTCCCGGTTAACATAAAGCGGTTCCGGATCCTTTTGGTTCCGGTTCCGGAACCTCAATTGGTGGTTTCAGATCCGGTACCGCTAGGATCCGCGGGTACCCGATACCCGTTTTAATTATTATTTTTTTTATTTTTGTTCACATAAAATTTAGTTGTATTTTGTATTATCGCATTTTATTCAATTATAAAATTTATTTTATTATGAAATTTGTTATATAATATTTATTGATTTCTTTTTTTAATTAAAAAAATTAAAAGAATTTAAAAAATTATTATATAATAGTAAATTAAATTATAAAATTATAAAATTTATACGGAACCGGGTACCCGTTAGGTGGATCCTAAATTAAACGAATCCAAAACGGGTAGGTCCGTAATGGATCCGAAATTTATCGGATCCACAAAATGAGGTCCCGGAACCGCAAAAAAGGTTCCGGTACCAATTTGGTTCCGATACCGATTCGGTTCTGGGTACTTTGGTACCCATTGACACCCCTACAGGGAGAACAGCGTTAATAACTTATTTAAATGCACAAATGTCTTCCTCGCCTCGCAGTTGCACTAATAATAAATCTTCAATCACAAACTATTTTATTATGTGGTACTAATAAATGGCATACGAAGCCTATACGAAATTTCATGGTCCGATCTTGTCTCCCCCCAACGAATCCGTTGTTTCGGCTTTACTGTGTTTCCGGGCGTGCACAGTACAGTACCCATCTCAACAAACTGACCATCCCATGCACCAAATTTCGTCCTATAATAATTTTTCAAATTTGAAATTATGGGGTCCACGTTATATTATTGGTCATTAATGTCCAGTGTATACTTTAATATACTACCTTTAGTTGTGCTAGCTCGGGACAGTCTGAGGCGGAAGTTTTTAGCTATAGGTAACGTTTGGAATGCAGTAAAAATTTGCAAATGAGAATATTTACGGTTCATCATTTATTTGTAGATACTTAGTGAAGGCATCTAATAGCAATGAAATTTTGACTCCCTTACAAAATAAATAAATTAAAAAAAATTAATATTTTTTAATGAATCGATATTTAATTAGCACCTACAAAAATCATAAAAATATATATACATATATAACTGCGACTCTAAAATCCAAAGGCTGCTATGAACTCCACTTTATCATCCTATGACTAAAAAACTAATAAGACACTTCCGCCCGAGATAACTAATAACCCGGGATAGTACGATTATATTATCAATAAAGCTTTTCGGCCCACCCACCTTACAAAATAAATGTCAGATACTTATGTGGTAGGGTAGGACCTACCACTTTTTCCTTTGAGGGTTTTCAACTTATGTAGCAGTAAGACTTATTATGCCACATAAGCATCTCACATTTGTTTTGTAAAATGGTCGGGCCAAACAGCGACGCTGTTATATTACATACTCTTGAATCTTGATTCAACTTTCGGAGGATTTGGTTACTGGGTATTTGGGTTTAGGTCTTAATTGCTAACAGTTGATCTAAAGGTGAAGAATGGAATGAAGGGGGGAACCCATCGTTTAATACGATAAGATACGATGCATGGTAACATTTGACCCTAATCTTGAGAGAAGGAATTTCTTCATCTTTTACGAAACCCAAAAGACGACCTCATCTCGATCTAATAACTGTAGCTGCCTGCCTGTCACTTTCTTTCTTTTTTTTTTGCAGTGTTTGAAATCTGAAGCCAGACAGACGACTTTCTTCTTCTTTTTTTTTTCTAAATCGGAGCAATGCTAACCGAACGTTTTCGCATCTCATGAGACGTAGGTAGGACCCCTTAACAGCACAATATTTGTACTTCTTGTTCCTCTTTGACTACAACTGTGGTCCTACCAAGAAAGCCAAGTAGAGGCCGGGAGTCGATGGATTTGGGTTTTGGGAATTAGGAGGGGTGGTTATATTTATTTCTACTCTCACTTCACTTCTTGATCATAGGGTCTATAGTTATAGTGCACGACTTGCTTAATACTAATCTTTGTAAAAATAAAATAAAAGCATGACCAAGATAATTTAAGATCAAAATATCGAATTAACATTTTGATGAAACAAATCAAATTAGCCTTCTTTTATTAAATGGGTGTTGTATTATGCACCCATTTTACATATGGATGCTAGAGTGCCTCTATCATCCAGTCGTTAAGTATTTTACGGTTAACCTCACCATCATTTTAGTACTGCATAACACTCGACAATTGGACCGTATTCCCTTAATATAGGAATGAAAATCCAAATAAGCAGGTTTCATGTAATATTCAAATGTTAAAATCTCTTCAAATTGTTTTTATAAACAAACGATTGAGGGGCATGGGAATCACAAACCACCTTTCCCATTGAATTTCCTATTTTCCTTCTTAGGGGTTCCGATTCCACGGCAAATGCACGTAAATCCCACATTTAAAACTCAAACTAAATACATACTTAGAATCACATTCCCTGATGATTCCCACAAATTATATTACATTCCTCCTAATCAAACATGGCTTTAGGGTTAATACAATTAAGCATACAAACAAAGGAGCATCTCTATAGGGATGGTTCAATAGAGTCTCTCACTCAATGTAAATTTAACTTCTATACAAGTCAAAGAAAGATCCAAGAGATTCCATGAATAATTAAAGGACATAAGAATAAAAAGAAGTAAATGAGAAGACAATCTTATCTTGTTTCCCACAAAGGTTTGGATATTGAAATGCAGTTTGTGATATCGACATCAAACTGACGAAAGTTAGGGTTTTGATTCAAAATCTTAAAAAAAAAAAAAAAAAAAAACGAAGTAAAAATTTTAACCAAAAACCCAAATAGTAGTTGTTTTTTTTTTTGGATTGGTTTGATAGAATTCATCTAAGAGAACGACTGAACGAAGACAAGAGAGCAGTACATGATAGAAAAATCATTACATTTATGGGTGGAAAAAAGTAAAACCAATTAAAGTCGTTTTCTGGTGGAGAGTCTTGTGGTCGTGGTCTCTCTAATATTCCTGCAATGTTGGTTTTTTGTCCCTCACACCCCACATCAACGAGACATCCCGTGAGTCTCCAGAAAAATATTGTTTTTCTTCAAATTTCCGTTGTATGGGGTTATTATTCCAAGTGGTAAAATTTACGCAGGAAATGTATGGGATTTGAATTTACGACCTCGCTAATAAAAGGCCGGCTGGTCTCTGAACACTACTTAGAGGTCATTTGGCTTAGATGGTGGTAAACTGACTGATAAACAAATTTGGAGACGCAATAAATAAAAGGACTATGTTGGCGGATATGACGATCGTCACAATATGTATTGTTAAAATAACAGCAGATATTTTTTTTATTATAAATTTTGTCAAAATCTAATATCTTAAGATCCCACCCTTGTGGCTACTTTTCAAGCCCGTGACAAATTTGAGAACCAGTTAAATAGTAGATCAAAGTTGTGAGTAGTCAAAATCTATTATCTACATTATAAAAGGTAAGAGTAGATAGATATAGACCTTTCCATCCCATGTGAGGAGGAGAGACAAAGGACAGTATAAAGCTTGGTATTAATAATAAAGATGCTTTTCTTTAGAACCATTGGAGTTAATAACGTACGGCATGTGTGTCCCTAAAATGAGCAAGGCATCGCGTACGATATCTAGGAGTTGCTTATTCTCACTCAAACGCTCAATTTTTTCTTTTCCTGTTTTTAGTACATGTAATTATTTGTGTATTCTAAATGAATAATGTTAAATTATTGCTACAACAAAGGTATCCTACGAAGTTGTGTCAATTTTACTCCATCCTGATTTGCACCCACTCCAAATTAATGGCCTTTGTTGTAGCAACAATTGTAGTAGCAGTTAGAGTAGGGTGTCAACAGGGTCGAATTGTAATTCGTTGGTTCAATAACATCAAAGGTCACAATTTGGAGGTCATAAGTTCAAATGTTCAACTCCCTTTGAGTCTACTCCACCAATAAGATCTTACTTGATAGTGTGAATTTAGAAGTCTTCCTTATCAAAATATGCAGAAAAAATTTGCAAAATGCAAATTACCACAGCTGTGTTAGTGGTAGTTTGCATGAACAAACAAGGCCATAGGTATCCTAACTAGCAAAAGAATATCATACCAAACAGCTGATTTGTCAATTTAACTAAAAATAACTGCAGATGTGAATTTTCCTTCTATACTAAGCAGAGCCGGAGAGTAAATAATTCACACACTACTCCAAGGAGGAGGTTGCAAGGCTACTCCGCCAAGGAGTAAATAATTCACCCACTCTAGAATAAAAATGGAAGCAGAAAATCCGCTTTTTGATGCGGCGTCTGTTTGTAGCATAGATTCCAAGCATATACGACGATCACGCTTTTGGTCGATTTCTTAATTTCCCTAAAAAAAAAAAAAAGTAAATCTGGTATTTGTTTGGAGAACACTTTATATAGTAGAGACACCTACCAGTAAGTACAAGACCAGAATAGAAAATTAATGGTACAATAATTTATATTTTAACGAAACTACCTGGATGTTTGGGCATCAACTTTAGAAATATTCTTGGATCCCTTGCTTCCGGATTCTTCTTCATCTACATTTTTAAATGCATATTTCTAACGAGAGCAAATTCATTTACATCGTTATTTAAATGTTATTTGTGAGGCTTACATTAATTTGATCATAGAGATGATATTGAGTGAGGATGTTTACTTCACCATGTTGATCATCCTCATAGAAAATTAGTACATTATTGAATTTGTAACTACGTCATCCTATGATTGAAAATCACAGAAAACCAATCGTTAATTTCACTCAACGGATGATGGGATTAGAAGTTTTAAAATAGACATATTTTTTTATAATAATGATCTATGTGCTTACAAGTGGGATATCCTAACTTAAAATCATGATATTTTTGTAGCACCATAAGCCAATTTATACTCGATATATAAATAATAATGTATGTGAATACACTCTCAACTTTAATATGCAGATCATTTTTTTATTCTAGTAATAAGTGTTAGGTTGAAGTTTTCCAATATTTATAATATATGATATTATTTATTTATTTATTTTTATTATGTATTCTTACGTATGTCACCTCATCATCCCTATTTTGTTTAAAGAGTAGGGACGAAATTAAGGGCAGACACATGTGGCGTTATGTACTGATGACATTGGGGAATCAAGTGCCAATTCGTGGAGGCCTATAAAATAGGAATAATTAGTGGTGCACAAATTCAAGATTACTCTTTATACTCTTACATTATAAGGAGAACATTTTCATTGAAAATCAATCATTAAATCATTTTTATATGAACCCACGTGAATTGAGGTGAAATAAAAAGAGGGCAAAAGTCTTGAGAAAGCTTTAGATGGGAGCTATTGTTTGTTCATGTAGTCACAGGATCCTACCATGACTCCATTCTCAAGTACAACTCAAGTGGATCGCGATATCTGAGATCTAACTATTGCCCAACTACAATACAAGAAAGCGAAAAAATGGAGCACCTATAATGAAAAAGTGAAAATAGTCTACCACGGGAAGTAAAAAGAAGCACTATAAACAATGATTAGAAAAATGCGTCATAAGAAAAATAGTTAAGTAATCAAGACACTCATCTCACAAAAAGAAGATAGTGATCTGAGTCTTTCTTGTGGTTACCAACTCCGTAGGGTTAATTCTCCTAATGTACCCGTACTTGCTAGAGAGATGATGTATGCCTTAAGAGGGTTGGATATCTCGGTATAAAAAAAATTACATGGTAAACAAAGCAGATAACACCGCAACCAATCACTAAAAAACAAGAGAATTAACCACAGTCTACTCAATAAAAATTGTGGAGTTGGCAGTAACTAGCTTATAATTCAGCCGACATAATTTATTCACCACAGTTTTTTTTTTTTTTTTAATCAGATTATTGACCACAGATCTCCATCTGATATATTTTATTTTATTTTTATCATTGAGCCTCTTCCACTCAATGAGTCAATGTGGCATATACAAATAGGAAAAAGTACCCTCAGGGAAACCAAGAGAAGGTCCAAAATAAAACCCATTTGTTCCTTCCAAACAACTTTAGCTAGCTTTTTATAGCTCCAGGCTAGGTACGTAGTGGGGCACATTTGCTAAAAGTGCTTCCTTTTTACTCACAAAGATAAAGCTTCGCAACCAAACAAACAAACAATGACTTAAAAAGACACACAGAGATAGAGCCATACTCTTTTAACATTAGTATTGTACAATCTGCCTTTCTATTTTTACTTCCACTCAGTTGAAGAGAAGTGGAAGAGAAGAAGATTGATGTAAGGAGTATGGACACTTACATTTAGTACTTTATCTTTATTTTGTTAAGAATTATTGGCTCTTAGTAGATTGCACACAGTTTGGTTAAGTTGGATTTATTTAGAAAAACCTTAGTCAAATTAATGACTTTTTCGGAATACCAAAACTAGATCAAATTAATGATGGTGATTTATTTTTTATTTTTGGTGTTGGAACTAATTAAACCATACAATAGATTTTTTGGTTTTTCTAAATTTCTATTTTTGTAAGCTACAAATCATTCGAAACCAATGGTCAACTAATTTAATATTTACAATAATCGATTGTTTCATTTAAACTTAAAACTAAAATATGACATAAATAGTGCACATATATCATCCAAAACTAAAGTAATTGACCCAAACTTAAAAAATCAAAATATGTTATTAATCAAATATTCGTCTAAAC
>MVGT01002043.1:1312166-1444594 GCA_002174775.1 Macleaya cordata
AGTCTATCATACTGAATAAGTTATTTGTTTCAACTTTCAGAATTTTGAGCTGAAATATGATGAGAAAATCTGAAAAGTGGAAGCCTGATGTAGTTTCCTTCTTCTATGAGTGTTGTGGAGAATTGTGTTTTCAGTACATATTTCAAAGATAAAATGTCAGGAGATAATGATTTCAATACAAAAAGTAAGTTAAAAAAACATCTTTTTCCATTTGGGGAGATTTGATCAGCTACAGTGGTGAGTTGCAATTTACAAGTAAGAAAATACTTTTTCAGAGATTCTGCTTCTGTTCTTTCAGTTCTTTGCATGGAAAACCTTAAACAAGTAAGACTTTGTGTATAATTTTGATCAACAATTATGAATAGAAAACTTAAAAAAGAAAAAATCATTCGGGTTCCAATTTTCATAAGTTTTAAGCCATTTGGGATTTAAAGTAAACAAGATTAGTAATAAATTTAGACTACACAAAGATTCTCTCTTTTTCTTGGGATTTGGCTTTGGGCTAAGAATTCCCTGAAATGTCAGTTTTTGGTCAAAAGAAAGTATTTACAAACCTGACAAAATCTCTGCCTTCAATGATTTTTTATGGAACTTATTTGGGAGTTGAGTTAAAGATATGTTTGAGTTCAAACTTCAAATAAGTAATAGTAGCACTTAAATGTAGGAACCAACTTTTCCTGTGCTTTTGGGATTCTTAGAAAAAGATTATAGCAGAAGTTTAGAAAACCTTTTCTAATGCTTTTGGCTGTTGATTCTGTGCTGCTCCTGCTCTAGGGTTATCACTTGCCATCTCTGGTTGTTGCTTTTGTTGATGGTGCTGATTTTGGTCAAGAGTCTGATTTGATGAGGACTTTTTGCTGATAGGAGACTCTGGTTCTAATTGAAAATCAGCTTTATAATAAAAAGTATTCTGAGCAGAGCCTGAATCAGTACTCTCTTCTCCTGATTTTGAACTTCCCTGAAGTGAGAAAAAACAGCAAAATTCAAATGGGTATTCAAGTATCATTACTTTACAAAATCAAAAGCACCTAAAATCTTAGGGCCCGTTTGGTTCGTGATTGGAAAACTTGTTTTGCAAAACTAATTTACACCTAAATTAACTACATTTTATATCACATCTAAAACTATTCTTTTGACTTTACTATAAAATCCTAAATGATTTCATTGAAAATAAAGAAAACAACATTTTTTTGTTTTGTAAAATCATACATGATTTTATTGGAAATCATAAAACAGTTTTGGATGTAGTACAAAATGCATATTAGTTTAGGTGTAAATTAGTTTTTGAAAACAAGTTTTCCAATCGCGAACCAAACGGGCTCTTACTTTTCTGAATCTTTACAAAAAAAACCCATATCCTAAATTCAAATGAATACTAAAGAACCCTCACAAAACATGTAAAAAATCACATTTAAAATGGAGAAAGTAGAGGATTTGTACCAAATTTTGTGCTTGTTTAGCAAAACAACTAAAAACCCAGATCTTAAGCTCAAATGAGTACCAATGAATCCTCTCAAAACATTTGAAGATACATTAAAAATGAAGAAGAAGAGGATTTCTTCTAATTTTTATGCTTGTTAAGCAAAACAGGCAAGAACCTATAATCAGAAGAAGAAAAAAACAATGGTCAAAGGAGGGAAATAATACTCCTGGTGTTGGCTGGAATCTCATTGGCCATGAAGGGAACATTTCCAGAGTAGCAGCTGGTCTGGTTGTAAAAAAAGCTGCAAGAATCACAAAAGCAAAATCTCAAATTGTCAGCAAATAAATATCAAGAAGAAAAAGTCCAATTTATTCTCTTAATTTTCTGCAGTTAAGAGTCAGTAAATCATGCTAAGAAGTCAGGTTTCTATGTTTGATGTCTCACGCCATTCAAATTTCCTGTATGAGAATGATTACTGCCTTGGAAAAGGAAAGCCATCCTGAAGCTTTGTGTAGACTATTTCAAACCTCTCTCTCTCTCTCTCTCTCTCTCTCTCTCTCTCTCTCTCTCTCTTTCTCTCACTCTGCTTTTGGAAGTTGGTTATGCTCAAGTTAATAAACTTAATAAAAGAAGAAAGGAATCAAAGAATAGAAAGGGCTTACATTTTTGGGCTTCATCATTTCTAATATTAACTCCTTGAAGAACAATTGCCTCTTCCAGCTCCCCAAAATCAAAACCAGATCCTTGTTGACTAATAAAAATCAAGAAGCCATAATAGGTTATTGAAGAATAAATAACAAGGAAGTAAAAGAGAAGAAAACCCATTAAAAAGATTTGATTTTGAAGTTCAGATTTTGTAGAAATTGATAGGGGGTGTGAGGAACAAACAGTACATGAAATTGGTTGATGGAGAGATGTTGATCCCATGTTGAACAGCATATGCCATATGTTGATTTGATGGTCCTGAATTTGATAGATTAGTCTCTCCAACTCTATGACCAGCCATGCAAGAGCTTCTCCCTCAGATCATCTCAACTGTTTGATCTTCTCTGTTTTTTTCTGAACCTCTGCAACAGATTAGATACAAAGAAAGAAAACAAATGAGAATCAGAGAAGAAAATAGAAAAGAAAATTTTCAAACAGTTGAAGGACTCTTTGAATATGTAAAACAAATCATCTTCTAAGAGAAGAGTTTGAAGCATGAATATATCTCCAATGTTTTTCTGTATGTGTACTTCAGTTTTGTTTTTGGAAAATCTGAGGAAGTCCTCTTCAAGAGAAAAGCCTTAAAACCCACCTGAGGGAGACACAGAGAAGTGAAAGTTCAATGCTTTCTTTTCAAGTATGACTTCATGGGGTCTATTCTTTCTCTTTGTATATTACCCTTGCACCTTTTGATCCTTGAAAGGTCTCTCTCTCTCTCTCTCTCTCTCTCTCTCTCTCTCTCTCAATCTCTCCCTAAAAACTGATTATTCTGTTAGGTTGTTTTGTCACCCTGTGTAGTAAATATGATCAGATTTTGAAACTCATTAATGGCACAGGAGATCTCATCCTTGAAAACTTGTCTCAAAGTTGTGGGGTACTGAAAATAAAATGAAAAAAAAAAAAAAACAAGCAGAAAACAAAGGTGGGGTCTTTGACAGGAACCCACTACACAATCACTGACTCCTACTCCACTCCTTAATCAACAAGCAGAAAACTTGTCTCTCTTATTGCTCCTTGTATGGGCTCTTCAGTGATTTAAGTACTCATTCATGACAATGAATGATTAACTCAGTTCAACATTGAATAGGAAGATCAGATATCTACTTATTTCATTAAAGGGTTTATTTTGTTTTGTAAACCTCTTTCTCTCTCTCTCTACACAGTTTATACTCAACCACACAAGGGAGGGCGGGGGTAATAAGAGGGTGAATTTACTTTTTCTTTTACAATTCAGGGCCTTAAAAAATTAAATTTATTTTAGAGGGCCCTAAAAAATATTTATTTTAGAGGTTTTGGTTCAGACCACCCTCTCAACCAAAACAATGGAATAATTAATCCACAAAGAAAACCCACTTTTGTTTTTAATCCTCAACTTTGAGATGGATTTGTTTGATATTATCTCTTGCCTCTTGGTTGATGGGTCAACATCCAGTTCTTGTCAATACCTAAAAGTCTAAAATCATGCCACAAACCTCAACCCCCTCCCTCCCTTTAAAAAATAATAGAGAGATTAAAAAAAATACATGCCAAATCAATATTCTTTTCTATAAATAGAAATCTGTTTAGGGTAGGTCCATGGCAATATGAATTCCAAGTCTGACATGGTCTTTCCCTACATCTTGTAAGGGTATGGATATCCAAAACCATTTTTTTTTTCCTTAAAACCCGTCAAATTAGTTTACAAATTCACCCTGACTATCTTTCTCTCTCTCTCTTCCCTCTCTCTCTCTAATAAAGAGAGTAGTAGTATGCTTTGTTGGGTCCATGGGGCAGATGGATATGGTTATAGTCTTATAGATGTCCTAAATCTTGCTTTTTGGGAATAACTTATAATTACTTTATAATATTAGGTATTGTTTAAGAGAAGGTTTATGATAATCACTATAACTTTATAATAGTAATAATAATTGAGGTAGTCAAATGCTATGGTTAAAAATATCATTGTGCTGTCGTACTCACACATAGAACCTACATAGAAATGATCTAAAGGTTGAATTATGGTGATGATGATCTACATGACCAGTAGATCAACGTCACCAATTTATTATAGAATTAAAAAATTCTGGGTGATTTTTTTTTAAGGAAGATGTATATTGTGATGAGATCAATTTCAGTGTTCATGTCATCTTCGTATGGATTCTACATGTAAGCACAGAAATGCTAACGCGGCATTTTATCTTAGCTTCATAATAATATCTTTTATCAGTTTTGTTACATTTAAAACACCATCATGTTTGATATAATAAGGATATTACTGGTGTCCCTATTGATGTGTTCAGGGCTGACTATTTAGACATTAGAAGGATTACTTTTGCTACGATAAATATGAATTCAAATTTCAGGATAAAATAGATATATGACTTCTGAAAAACCAGGGGTTTTCTTAGACATACTTCCCCTACACACATTTACTTAGTCAAGTGATGTTGACCAAGGAAGAAATGTGACTAGCTGCTCACATGAACCTTAGTTTAAAATTATCAAACCATCACAGAACAAGCAAACATAAGTTACATTCAAACAAAAGATGCTGATCCTTGATTTTTAATTGTCAAAATCTAGCGTTGTAAGATATGATCCTTTAAGAATTTATAAAAATAAAAGTTAAATTTATCATTTTAATTTTTTTTTTTAAAAAAAAACAGTGACGTTTGACAAATGTCTAGGAGGTTATGTTCAATTTTGGAATTTTCTAAGGAACACATCAATTTACATTTTACCCATAAAAATTTGAGAGTATGTTTAGAAAACCATCAACCATGCAGCTCAGGAAGTTAGGCTTCCGGACAAAATCCATTACTAAAAATTGTTACAAAATTTTGGCTTTTCTTGAGTGAGTTAGAGAGAGAGAGAGAGAGTTAGAGAGAGAAAGAGGTGATGGACCCATGATCTACTACTACTACTACATAAGAAGGTCATATGCCCTCTACCTATTATTCCTTTTATCTACTACCTTAGTTGTAGGTCATGCCCTTTACCAATTATTCCTCTTGATTGACAATGATTGTCCCACAAAAAGGTTTTGATTCAAATAAACAAGTGTTCTTCTTGTTTTAGTTAAACCAATTTTGAGGCCATTTATTTAATGTGACTAATACAATTTAAGAAAATGTTATCATATATTAATGTTTTCAATTGGTATCAAAGTCTATTTTGTTCAATTTAATGCCGAGTTGACACGAATCACGATAACAATTCGGTACAGGACATTCATGGTTTGATACTGAGTTGACTCAGTCGAGTTAACTTCGTTATCAACCCGGATTTTAGATTAATAATTTTCTAGGACCTTATAGTACTCCTTTAATTGTGGATGATTAGGCTTTTAAATCTCATTAAAAAGGTGATGATCAATGATTTGTCAGGATCAAATAAAATATAAAGTTTAGCTAAATTGGTGAGCATTGATTGGTTAGGATCATAACATGAAATTATGAAATTTGTGCTTAAACTCGATCAACTTATTGCTTATCTCTTAAGAAAGCACTTATTGTATTATAGATGTATTATATTGAGATTAAAGTATAATAAATTGTTTGTCATTTCAGATTTGATCCAACAACGCTGACCTCATGAATAAGTCCTTTAGCAGTAAGGGTTTATTTTCTAAATTTTTATTTATTTATTTTTTTCATATTTTCTAATCTATATTTTATATTTTAATCTTTTTACTTTTTATATTTTAGAAGCAAAATACATGAATATTGATCAAAGTCATAAAAGGTGGAGAGCATTGGCCCTTGACCTTTCACTATTAAGAAAGATCACTCTTTGACTCTGACAAAACATACCAAGATCCTTATATTGACTGATTCAAAAAATTATATTAATAAAACACAACTTACAAAAAAAAAAGAGTAAGTAAGAATCCAACTTAATTAGTAAGTGAAATTAATAAAAAGTCATTTTAAATTTGTAATTATATAGGTTCGTCTACGTTTGAAAGTATACGATGGAACGACTAACTTATTTTGATTTATCTCAAAAAAGTTTATTAAAACTTTTAATAATCTTAAAAAAATCCCCTTAATTAGATCTTTCCAAACTAAACATACAAGAAAGTAGTTAAGAAGATGATCATTTTTTTTTAATACTATGTGCAAACATTGACCATTTTAATGGTTTGTAGTCATTGACCCTCTCACAATAAAGAAATTAAATGCTTTGGTTCATGCATGCTTAATTTCTCTCTAGGTAGGTGTCGAACTTTGATAATTGGCATTGTTTAACAAACTCTTTTTTTCTTCTCCATATATAAATACAATATCTAGCTACAACTAAGTATTGACTTAATACATTTGAATTTAGAGATAAATGAGATTTTTTTTCATGAAGATGATCTATTTTCACCATGTAAGTCATACTCAGACGTCATAACTTTTAACCTTATCAAAATTCGATTAAAATTTAGCAGTAGACGAGGAAAGGAAAAGGTCGAGCTTGAATTCAAATTTGGCGTCCACCAAAATCCTAAACCCGGTCAATTTCCAGCTTGATCGAGCCAAGGGTTGTCGGGCTCACTTCTAGCATTGGTCTGCTCTAAATTAACATAAAAATGTAAAAATAATAATAAGAACTATAAATAAAAATAAATGTAAAAATATAAAAGTCAATTTAGATCAATTAAAAGAAGATTTAAACTCTAAAAATGAATTTGAAATAACATTTAAAATATAAAATTTTATTTAATAAAAAGCTTAAAATATAAATTTTATTAAAATGAAATTTCAATTTCAATTTAGATCACAAATTAAACAAAAAAATAAAACTAAGAATAATTCTCATGGGTACTTTGGGCTGGAGTAAATCCAGGCATTAAAAACCCATGGCCCAAGCCCATCCATTAAAATCTTCAGCTGGGAGCCTGGGGCCAAAATTGAGTCAACTGAGCCAGATTGTCATACCTGGATGGGTATCGGAATCAGTACGAGTTACGGAGTTAACCCACGAGTCAAAACTGGAAGTTACAGGTTTAACGAATAGCATGGCACATTTGTACCCTACCAAGATCTCTAAAGTAAGATTCGTCAGTAAATAAATAAAAAAGAAAAGAAAATTTTATCAAATTGAAAAATATGCAATCAGTGTAAAACTGAAAGCCCTACAAATTATTAAACAGCAAAAAAATCAACTAAAGACCAAACCTTTTTTTATATAAAAATAATAATAAATAAAGACCAAATCCTCTTAAACCAAAAAAAAAAAGGAAAATAATGAAGTGAGAAGTAGAGCGATAAAAACATAAAACCCCTCTAGAACCATTCTAAAGTCGCGACGCTCCAACTCTAGAACTTTACACTCTCGCTTTGAAATCTTGTTTCAAAATCTCATGTTGCTCCGAAGGTATTTTAAAACTTGTTAAGATACTTTTTTTAATAAGCAACTCCGACACTTTCGTAAGTTATGGGAATTTTGAGAGTAAAGTATGCCTACAAGCTCTAACAAAATAGATGAGGCTAACAAAATCACCAGTGTAACCGTATCATAAACATGGTTTGTGTTTTTATTTTAAGTTTCAAACATAAGGGATGCGGGTCCCGCATTGCATCACAGTCCCGTGTTTTGATTTTCCATTTTTTCTCTTCCTGGAAGACCACGAGTAAGAGAATTAAGTGGGGTGAAAATCGTGCGCTATTTCTTTAAAAAAAATAAAAATAAATCATGCGCTATAATGAAGGAAATGCACCCAATCAGAACGTAGTAGTGACACTACAATTTTCAACTTAAAATATTTTTTAATTGTCTACTCCGACCCTTTCGTACACTATAGTTATTTAGAAATACACAAATCAAACGCACAAAATTTGGCGTTTCCCTCTTTCAACTGAAAGACCCTAGCCATTTCCACCTCAAAAAACAATGCAGTGGTGGTTCCTTTTTTTTTTCTAACTAGGCTGAAATAGGTTGAATGGGTGAAATGGGCCAAATTTAACACCATTTTTTAACAAAATGATGGTCAACCAAAAGAACTGTTAAATCATTCAAAAATAGCCAAAGAAGACAAAATGTGAGTCATGAACATCGATATTCTATCAAGATTGCCATACCATCCACCTAATAGCTATACTATTAAAAGTAGGTTTGCGACCTACAAATACTTGTGATGAATGTAAACACACGTGTAGAATGCATATGCTTACCGATAAAGGGGAGGTAGAGTCTGCATCTCACTTAGTTTTAATCCTTTAGTCTTATTTTTCACAAAGATTATATAGCATACCTTGAGCACTAACAATCCAACAATTTAATAGTTAATAAATATCTATCAAGATTGAAAATAAGCAGGGATGCAACTGACCTAACCATAGGGGATTTTCAGCAGAGAACACACTGAACCTCCAAGGAATTCCACAATCAAGTGTCCTAAACAGAGAGATAAATGTACTGTTACTGAAGTTTTGGAGAGAGAGAGAGAGAGAGAGAGAGAGAGAGAGAGAGAACGACGATCAAGTGGCGCCTTTTACAAGAACTGAATACCGATAAATACATCCTAACATGAACAATTATCCAAATCCAACTTCAGAAGTAGTTTAAGCATCCACCACTTCTCCAATCCATACAACCCCATCACAATACACATGGGATTGAAGATTAACATCATATGATTTTTGCAAAACCATATTCTGAACTGAGCAGAATTCATAAACAATATTATTCATATCTATTATCCACTTCTGAACAGTGTAAATGCATCCCGTTTACAAAGATTTGGTACATGATTATCATAAAAACATTCATCAATGTACATAAAAAGTATAAATGGTCACAGAAACAATGTTATAAATATTTCTAGAATGAACATGATTCTAATGCCAATGCTTGTGTTGTGTATTACTCACCCTGCAGAGCCTTGATCATCAATCTCTACCATTCTCAAACTTGGAGGTTTAGTCAGCAACTGACTCTGTCTGATGGGCCAAGAAAAAATATGGATGGAATTCTCAAGAGCTTTATTTTACTTCTATCCTGTTAGTTGTGATTCTTAACTACCACCTGACTTAGAAGTTCCACTGCTACCTGTTGTCATAAATGATTCTCCACAACCACACTGTCCTTTGGAGTTTGGATTGATAAATACAAACTCAGACCTACATAGGACCAAAAAAACAAAGAAAAAAAATAAGTCATTAAACATTCACAGATATATTCTTAATGTGGATTCTAAATCCATAAAAATGTTACTGATTCTTTGGATGTGCCATAACCTAAAACTCAGACAGTCGAGTGTGATCATAAGCATGTCATAAGTAGCCTTAACTGGACAGATAGATAAATATGTGAAAGCTCCAATTGAATGGAAAAGTGAGAATGGTTGGAAAGTTCAGATCAATGGAACAGAGCAAACCCTTGTGGCTGTTTCAAGAAGTAGCCTATCATTTGGCCCATCCAGATAATGTTCATTTACTTGGGTAAATTGCATCAACATCTTTTACAATATAAAGAAAGCCAAAGCCTCAAAATGAGGCTCTTTTACTAACTTTATCCTTGAAAACTAATCAACCCATTAACATCTAAAAAATAAAAGGGTTTTTTTAGTTGGCCCTCTTAAAAGGGTCTTTTGTCTTTTTACACAACAAGCAATAATACCTATCCCTGTTTTTTTTACTTTCACTCTTACCAAGTAACAAGAGAAGTCTAACGTGTGGAGCATGAACATCACTTTGACATACGGGTCTTCCTAAAATTACTAGACAGTATGGGTAGTCCATAATCAAGAAATAAGAACATTAAATAGATTGCTTACTTGAGTGTGTCATCTACAAAATCCATTTTGGTTCCTATAACATGCATTAGTGCCTTTGGATCAATCAATATCTTAACACCCTTGTCCTCCACCAGCTCATCAAATTTCCCTTTCTCATCTGCAAAATTTGAAAGCATTTAGGCATTAGGATCTAGTTGTTTGGCAAAAGAATTAGTTAGATTATTCAATTTTCTGAACCATAATAATAGTTGAACAGAAAATATAGAATCTCATACCGAAATGCCAACTGATGAGAGGATAATGTTCACATGGGCATTTTAACCTTGCTTCTGATCAATATAGCTGCTAATCATCCAAAAAGAGACAGCTAACATCTGATCAAATAGATCACTTAAAACCTAGCAAGAAATTATTGTGAAAATCAACTAGGAGGCCCAATGGCTTGTGTTGGGTTACTGATATATCCAGGAGTGGAATGACGTCTGATAGAATTTGGGTTTGCCTAAAAACATTAACAATTGGATGGCTACCGGTATAGGTAGAATAAGCACCAAACTGCATAATCCTAAATAAACCACAAAAGAATGAACATGGGTACGAGTTGTTCATGTACAGTACCACAGTGTACCCCTATTCAATCTCTCCCTAATAAAACCGCTTCATTTTTTTATTTTATTGATAAGCTAAACCTCTTCAATTTTGGATCGCACCCACAGACCCACTTAAATCAATTTGTAACTCTAACATCCCTACCAATATCGCATTCTTTTGCTGGATGGCATCATTCCATCAAAATTTCCACTAATAATAGTAAAAAGAGGCATTTAGATGCCTAACAAATGTCCACCTTGCAAATCACACGAGGAAATAATGAAAGATCTAGTCGTGCATGTTTGCAGCTACTCAGCTAGTGGGTAGTGGGAGGTCATATTTTTGGGAATTTGGCATATATTTGTCTATGTTTATACAATTATACTGTTTCTGAAAAGGTGACACACGAAGATCTTCTCTCTAAAAGGGAAGATACTAACCCTGACTTATTTAATTTCAAAACCCCTCGATAACCTCGATAACCCCTGACACACGAAGACCTTCTCTCTAAAAGGGTAGATACTAAGGTTTCAAAACCAAAAACCTCCATAACCCCTGACTTGTTTAAGTTCTCATCAGCTCCAACTTATACTACTCAACTTGAACACCATGGACCTCATTTAATTTATTCTGCTACATGCCCAAGAGTGCTCTCCAATTGCAACACAACAACTTGATAGAGAAACCCACAAATGAACAAAGTACATAAATATACATATTAATTTCTATCTCTTCTTTTCTTTGGGGTAATTACATAAAATTCGTCGAACTCTAACGCGTCTCTGAATTTCAGACTCAACAATTTCCACTTTACCAACTTGTAATATTTAAAAACGAATTGAAAACATTAGCAGTCGATTTGGGCACTCTTCTCCAATTACTCGGTAATAATTTAAGATGGTTTAAAAATTACTCCTATGGCATCAATATATTTGAATTGCATCAACAAAACCGACCTAAAAACAAGATTTAGACAAAGAAAAGAACAACATCCAATCTTTTATTTATTTCAAACCCAGGTTCTATTTGATCCAATTATTCTTCCAAACGAAAAATATTTTCCACACAAATTGTTCACTCTACATCATCGAATTCAAAGCAAGGAAGATCAACTTTCCTATTTTTTCAGTTCTATTCATTGAAGGACCGATTGTTTTCGTAAATTATCAGTTTAATCGCATTAAACAAGCAAATTTGATTAAAAAAATGGAATCCCAAGCAGCGAACGAAGATATATACAAGAGGAATTGTAGGGAAGGGGGAGAGGGATTCAAACCTGCGTAATTGAGGGTGTAGGATAAGCCGTTGCAGCCACGAGCCTTGACGCCAAGCTTGAGGAACTGACGCTGGCGCTGTTGAAGCAGATGTCGTATTCTATCAGCTGCTGCGTCGGTTAGGGTCAAGGCTTGCCGTCGTACAGCAGAACCTACCCTTACTGCCGCTGCCGCGAGAAACGATGATGCCATCTCTCTCGAACCCCAAAATGTATCAAAACAGACTCGCAATTTTCGTTGATTAATTGCACAGGAAAAGTTCTTATTCGGTAGCAGGGGAATTTTCATCAATTTACTTGGGACATAATTTTTACTGTGCTTTAATTACAGCGTACATCGATGGACCTAGAGTTAAGATGTTTTTTTTTTTTTTTCGTGAAAGGGGTTGATATTGGGGAAGCTGTTTTGGTTGGGAGGGAAGCTAAAAATGGGCTTTAAGCCCAAAGTCAAGTTTGGGAAAACTACATAAAAAACATAGAAATTGCACTTAAATCACCATTTTGAAACTAAAAACAAAAACAACACACATTCTTTATTTTACCCCAAAATATCCGTACTTTTTAGATGAAATGATATCACACGTGAGTCTAGAATTAGGTCTAGATTAAAGAATAAAGGGAGACAGTAAAAAGTTAAGAGGATATTTTTAGAAGATTTTAGCCAAAAAGTGAAGGAGGGTGTTGTTTTTGTATTTAGTTTGAAAATGGTGACTTGGGTGCAATTTTTCTAAATTAAGGTGTTTTTAATGTACTTTTCCCTTTAAGTTTTGGTTAAAGGGAAGTTCTTCAAATAATTATATCCAACTAAAATACACCCCACCCCTACCACCATCTTCATTCTCCAGCACTATCCCCACTCCACCACCTCTACCTCATAGAGAGAACAAGAAGAGATCTAGAAGAAGAAAAAAAATCCATCATCACCGCCTCCACCTCCACCATCATCATCACAGAGTGAAAGGGGGAGAACAAGAAGAAATCTGGATGAAAAAGAAAAATAAACTATCAATGGTCAATGGTCGATATATTTATTTTTTCTTTTTCAAATCTATAGTTTACTATAGTGATGGTGGTGTTGTTTTAGAAAGGGAAAAAGAGAGAGGGAGAAAAAGGGATTATGAGAGATTTGAATGGAGGTGGAGGCGGTGGTGAAAGTGTGGTGGAGGTATTGTTGATGGGAGGTGGTGGTGGTGGCGGTGATAGTGGTAGGGTGGGGTGTAAAATTCAAAAATTAGTAGGGGTATAAAGAGCTTCCCTATAACCAAAATTAACAAATGGGGTTTGGGTTTAAAGCCCATTTTTTAACTTCCTCTTTAACCAAAACAACTTCCCTCTTATCAGGCCCTTCTATACCGAAATAAACTATCATTTTGACGAAAGTAATAATAATAAAAGAGAGGGGTATTTTTGTATTTCATAAAAAACGAAATGTACAAGCATTTTTTGTTGCCTCTTGACTTTTGTATCTCGCTCTTGCTCTGTAAGGTCGACCTACTGAATTCTCTCTCTCTGTTAGCAACATTAATGGCAGGAGAGACGAGAATGAGATCACTGATCTTCTTCGTAGCTCTAGTGATTTCAGTTCGTCTTGGAAGAACTTCGTCGAACAATCATCTTTACAGCGTCGGCGATCCTGTACCCTTGTTCGCCAACAAGGTTGGCCCCTTAAATAATCCGAGGTTACTCTACTGTAGTTGCATTTCTTGATCTCATTTCTCTTCGAAATCCCATTCAAATTCTGTTTTTTTTTTTCCATTTTGGTCAAACCAGTAATTCATCCATGTTTCTATTATATCTAGCAGAAATTAGGGTTCTTTGGTTCTCAATATTAAAATTTATCACTGCAAATATATCATGGACTAGAGAATATATAGTTCAGAAGGAAGTCCATTAAATAGATTATTAGGGTGTAAAGTGTTTGTACCCTGTATGATATTGTAACCGTTTAGAAGTAATGAAACTAATAAATCACTGTTTGTCCAGATATAATTTACCAATACACCAAGGGTTTATCTTGAGTTAAACCTTTTTGAGTTCTTCTAGTGTCTGTGATTCATTTTCCATTTGATTTTAATGTTATTTTAATTGTTATTCTTTTGCAGCGAGACGTACCAATACTTCGATTTGCCGTTCTGCCGCCCAGGTTGGTCTTTCATTTCAATTTGAATTTTTTTTTTTTTTTTGTATGATAAAATTTGAGGATGGATCTGTAAGCACTTGAGAATCTAATATAGCTCATACACTGGCGCTTGTTTGTTAACTATTAGTTAATACACAACAATTCAGACCCCAGTACCTTATCAAAAAAAGTGCACCAATTAGAGGATTCTAACCATCCTGTTAAATAAACTATTTGTTAATGTATAATGTATTTATATTTCTTTTTTATCTTCTAACCATAATTTATTGACATCCAAAAGTTCAAGCAGCTAATGAAATGGTTAGAATCATTCAATTGGTTGCATTCTTTAAATATGCCCCATCACAGTGGACATTTCAGTTGTTCACCCTCAAGCAGGTGGTCTATATTGAGAATTAACCAACAGAATGAACAGTCAATAGCTACTGCACCATTTATGAAAGGTTATAAGACTCTCATAAGTTCTTAACTAGGCCTGAAATTGTGAACTTTCCGTTTCTTGAATTGCAGATGTCGTAACAGAACAGAAGGAATCCCTTGGGGAAGTTTTAAATGGTGATCGCTTGACGAACACCCTTTTTGAGTTGAAATTTAGGGAGCACAAAAATAAGGTAACCCTTTGCAAGAAGACGCTAACAAGATACGAAGTTGCAAAGTTTAGGGATGCCATCAAGAATGAGTTTTACTTCCAAATGTACTATGACGATCTTCCCTTGTGGGGGTTTATTGGGAAAGTTGAAGAGGAATCATGGATCTCTAATGATACAGGGCCTCGGTACTATCTCTTCAAACATGTCGAGTTTGATGTCCTCTACAATGAGAACCGCGTAATAGAAATACGTGCTTTTTGTGATCCAAATTATTTTGTGGATATTACTGAAGATGTCGAAACCGAAGTTCAGTTCACTTATTCAGTATCCTGGAATTCAACCTCAGCTCAGTTTCAAAACCGGATGGACAAGTATTCACAATCTTCTTTACTGCCACAGCACTTACAGGTTCATTGGTTCTCAATCATTAACTCGGTTGTCATCGTGGCACTCTTGACAGGGTTTCTCTTGACACTGTTTATGCGAACCCTCAAGAATGATTTGACGAAGTAATACACCAATTTCTTTATCCAAGTTAACGTATGTGGCAGTGAAGCAGGAATTTTGGCATTTCATTTGTGTGATGTTTACCAACCATTTCAGGTATTCCAGTGGAGATGAAGAAGCAGACAAGGAGGACGTTGGTTGGAAGCACCTTCATGGTGATGTATTTAGATATCCTCCTCGCGCATCCTTGTTCTGTGCAATCCTGGGGTCTGGTACACAGCTTTTGACCCTGTAAGTTATACTGAATAGCTTTTGTTCATTTTTCTTGTTAGATTAGTCTTTCAAAACTCAAAAGTTGGTGCTTATTGTTGCATAAAGCTTATCTTCCTAGAAATTAGGTCATAATTAATGATTTTATTCATAAGGATATTTGGTTGGACAATGTTCTAAATCATCTGAGTCATACAGATTTTGTAGACAAACATAGGAAAACACATTGTATACATAGGGCTAGATTTGACACACCCTCTGATGGGTCCAAAAACTCGTAACTTATGGATCTGTTGCCCCAAATATTTTACTTGACTGTTGACCCAAACATTGACTTGATTTCATGATCTCAACTCTTTGCTCTTCATATCTTCTTTCTAGATCTTTCTATGAGCCTTCAAAATATTGTGAACATTGATGTTCAGAATTACAGTACCTATTGGGTCAAGTTTTTGCAAAGATTTCGTCAATGGGTCCAACCGAATGGTGGGTCCAGACCCTTTTCATGTGCACCACATTAACAACTATTAACTATCCTATTTGTGGACTTCCTTTTAGTGTCCTATGATATAGATTAGATTTCCTAATCTGGTTGAAGTATGAGCGCTAAATTTAAGTTATTACCTTAATAGTATGTTCATTTTTATTTTTTCAGGGTTTTCTTCATATTCATTCTGGCATGTTTTGGTATTCTTTATCCTTACAATCGCGGCGCACTGTCTTCTTCACTTGTTGTGATATATGCTCTTACAGCTGTGGTTGCTGGGTATACTGCTGCTTCATTTCACGCTCAGTTGGCTGGAGCAGATTGGGTAGTTGATTGTTTCCTTAGCCTCGAGTTTTTTTCTTTTCTCTCCCTCTTCTAATCATGTGCCTCATTTTTTTGTTTCAGACAAAAAGTGTTCTTCTGACCGGCATCCTCTACCTGGGTCCCCTGTTCCTAACATTCTCTGTTCTGAATACAGTTGCAATATCTTATAGGGCCACATCTGCTCTTCCATTTGGCACCATAGTCGCGATTTTTCTAATATGGGCACTCATCACAATCCCTTTGCTTATCTTGGGTGGAATAGTTGGGTATACTTTCAGATCCGAATTTCAAGCACCTTGTGCTACCAGGAGATTGCCATCAGAGATCCCGCCATTAGCATGGTACAGGAGGACCCCTGCCCAGATGTTTCTAGGAGGTCTTTTACCATTTAGTGCAATCTTCATTGAGTTACACTACATATTTAAAAGCTTGTGGGGACATAAGATCTACACTGTGTACGGCATTCTGTTCATCACATTCATTATCCTCATCATACTCACCGGAATCTTGACTATCGGGTTGACATACTTTCAGCTTTCTGCGGAAGACCACGAATGGTGGTGGAGGTAAAGTTCCTTAAATTGTCCATTTCAAATGCTCCTTGATTCATATTCAATTTCATAGATTTCTGTATGTTGTTGGGTCGGTTTTATATACCACTAGATTTTCTTCTTTGGCATTATACTTTGTGTTGGGCACTGAAATAAATATAGATTA
Organism: Macleaya cordata; assembly: GCA_002174775.1. Taxonomy (NCBI): domain Eukaryota; kingdom Viridiplantae; phylum Streptophyta; class Magnoliopsida; order Ranunculales; family Papaveraceae; genus Macleaya; species Macleaya cordata. The sequence continues at coordinate 1,328,839 of MVGT01002043.1, forward strand.
AATGCTGTTCTCCAAAACTTTTCTTTCTTTTGGGTGATGGGTGAAGTTTGCTTATTTTAGTTTCAGTGGCTTCCATGTATGTTTACAAATAATCAGTGGTTTAACTTGCATTGTTGTATTGTTCACTTGTTTCTTCTGATTGTTTGATGCAGGTCTATTTTGTGTGGGGGTTCTACTTCGATATTTATGTATGGCTATTGCATTTACTTCTATCACAGGTCAAGCATGAGTGGCTTCTTGCAGCTATCGTTCTTCTTTGGATACAATGCTTGTATATGCTATGCTTTCTTTCTGATTCTTGGGACCATCGGTTTCCGTGCTTCCTTGTTGTTTGTTCGCCACATTTACCATGCAGTCAAGTTGGAGTAATCTTACCACGGCAATTTTGTATCTAACATTTACTAACGGCCAACTTGCTGACTGTTTTTCAAGATTTGTAATCTTCATTGCTTGCAATGCCCAAAACTTTGGTGGATAAGGGAAAGCCAAGATGCCAGAAGCATGGTCATCAATTGCAAACTAGCTTCTGTTTTATTTTTTGTTCTTTTTGTTGTTCCAATGATCAATAGTACAAAGTCCTACAGGTTTCTTGTCAGAAACCAAACTAACAGCAAGTATGGGTGTCACAGGTTCGAGGCAAATCCAATGAAAGGTAGTCCGGGGTTAAACCCACCCCTTGATTCAGTTTGTAGTGTGATTTGATTTATATTATTCATTTTAGCAGCACTGGAAAAATGATCCGCCTTGGTTACTTGAGTTCCATAGTTCAACGCAATTACACTTCGACTGGACTAAAAATTAGAAAGGATTAATTAGAAAAAATTGTCTTCCCCTTAACTAGAGCATCTTGTCCATACCTAAATGAAGGTTTTTGATTTTCTCAGTTTTCAGTATACAAGGTTTTGATTTGAATCGTCTGATTCACTATCTCTCTATTACCCCTATCTCTTTTTTTTTTTTTTTTGCAATTCCCACACTTTTTTATCAAGACATCCTATGGTTTGATTTTGTTTTAAATTCTATGAAAAAAAACGTTGGGACTATCTAGAGTTTATGTAAATAGGCAAGTACGCCCTACAAAATCCATGGTCTAATTCTGTTTTTTTTATTTTTTATTTTTAACAGGAACATTGTATTAGACATTATTTATTTGTCACTTTGGGGTTCTCCCACTCCGAATCAAAAGGTACACTTCTCTACTGTCCATGAAAATAGATTGAAAAAAAAAAAATCCAACAAAGAATAACTAAAGAGAGATTTAATCAACTTTTGATGGAGTTAGAAGTTTTATAATTGACTTATTTTTTGTAAGGATGATCCACACAGTACAGAGAACATCCTAAAAAATCAGCCATTGGAGTGGGTCCTAGTAAGGTCTATCTTAACCTTAACATAAGAAATACGTACCACGTACACAAAGCTTGTACATATTTCACCCCATGTCTATTCTATAAAGCCCATTTTGATTTGTGACCAACAACTTGATGGGCTTAATTTCTAAAAGGGACCTAATATTTCAGCCCGACTCTTTATTAGTTCAGTGACTTCAGTCCAACAACTGTGCCTTCTATATATTCGACAAATCAAAATGGTATTTTTTGAAAACAAACTCATCTGAAGATCAAACAAATCAGTAGAGTAGATTAATTACAATAATTGACAATTTTGTTCATATACTAGCCATCCAGATCCAGCAACTGTGGGAGGAACATATATACATGGTTTAAGCTCATCTAGAGAAAAAAAAAAAAAAACTAACTTGTTACTTACTAAGCCAGATGACCATTACAAGACATTGTAAACATATACTAAGAAGGAACCAGCCCCATATGACAGTCTGAAAGAAGCTTGTATAATAACATCCCTCAACCAATTGAAGAGCCGCCTCACAGCGCCCAACCAGAATTTCTCCAAATGAATCGAATAATACAACTGCCTCGATGTGAAGAAAAAAAAATGAGGAAGTTTTTTCATCTTACAGAGATTATGGAGAGCTTATTTTGTTGGGTTTGTTCCACTTTTGCGCAAATTTTCTGTTCTAATTTATACAGATACCTCAGGTCTCCAAGTTGAACATCCTGTTAAGTGCATGCATATTCTCAAGAATCTCACCCAGATTCCTACTATCATCACTTCCATCACATCTCAGATGCTGCATTGGACAGTGAAGGATTTTATTCATTAAACCACGGCTAAGATCATCCACCGCTCTCCGTGTTTTCTTTGAAATATCTTCCCCCATCTTAGAAAGACACTCTTCTAGCTCCGCGACTCTAATTTTCTCCGCGTAAGCCCTCAAGTTCTTGATGGTGGGAACCGTCTCTAAAGAGTTCCTCAATGCTTCAAACTGTTTGCATCCATCAGCAATGATTGTCTGAGCTTCCATTGCTTTTCGGTGTCGTTCCTCCTTATTAGCAGCCACAACTTCCTTAAGATCATCCACATTGTAGACATTTGCAGTTTCGAGACCCGAGACACAAGATCCAACGTTCCTAGGAACAGATACATCAATGAAGAGCCTTGGACGAACGGGAGAAAGACCCTCGACATGCTCTTTCATGAACAATGGGGTCTCCGATGATGTGCTGGTGAAGATCACATCGGCTTCAGAAGCACAGGCGAGCATCTCAGACATGGGTTTATAAATAATCTCAATACTGTTGAATTCCTTGCAAATGTCATCAACTCTATCCTGAGATCTGTTAACAACAACCATCTTAGTGCACCCTTTAGCTATCAAATGTTTGATCACGAGTTTTCCCATTTTTCCAGCGCCAATTACAAGCATTCTGGCAGTGGGAAATGAAGAAGATTCAGGAAGCTTCATCAAGGCAAGTTCAACAGCAGCCGAGCCAACGGAAACTGCTCCAGCAGCAATGTTGGTCTTGGTTCGAACTTCTTTACCAACACTAATGGCACGCTTGAACAAGTCGCCGATGTTCCTCCCAAACCCTGCAACTCCTTCTCCGACTTTGACAACTTGTTTAACCTGTGCGAGGATTTGCCCTTCTCCTAGTACAAGGGAATCAAGTCCAGCTGATACTTGAAATAAGTGTTGTGTAGCATCATTGTCACGTAGTAAAAACAGATGATGTCGAAGCTCAGAAACAGGAATGCCACTTGTTTTTGACATCCATTCAGTAACTTCTATAATTCCGCGATGCCAAGATAAAGCCACAACATATATTTCCATCCTGTTGCAAGTACTGAGAACAGCAGCTTCTTCAATATGATTCAAGCCACAAAGTTCTTCAATGGCTCGAGGCCACTCTGCTTCTGTAATGGCAAGTTTCTCGCGCATGTCCACTGGTGCAGTGTGAAAACTAAGTCCAATAACCAAAATGCTGCTTTTTCCTCTTGAATACCTATCAAGAGCGGATGATGGTGATGACTTGAGTTGTTCCAGAGCAGAAAAGCTAGAAGCCCTAGAAGAAAAATCATTCTTATTGTTGTTGTTTGCAACCAAAACTTGAGGTTCAAAATTACATCTAGGGTTCAAAGACGAAACTCCTCTTTTCATGATTATTCTCTTGTTCCCAGTTGGTTTGCAAGAAATCATTAACTGAGGAGGAGAACCTTTTGATGACAAAGTCTTACAAATCAGAGAATCCATCTTTATCACACCTGCAACAGATGTGGCAAATCCACTTGCAAATCCCATTGTAAAATCACCCAGAAATCCTCAAAACACTAACCCTAGAAACTAATACAGTTGAGAGTTTTTGAAGTTATAAATTAAAAGAGGGTTTTCTGATGAGTTTTTAAGTTTTTCTTCCACAGAAACAACAAACAAGTTTGGAAAAGAAAGTTCGTTACAATCTTACTTAATCTACTATTACAAGTGACTACCTAGGAGGCTAGGACTAATCCCTCTTATAATCACAATCACAATGGAATTAGGAAAGTTTCCTAAACTTATTCAAAATACCAATCACAAAAGGATTTAGTTTCCTAAACTAAAAAATAACAAATACCTATCTAACCCTAATCCCAAGCTAATTGGGTACGTAATGAAGTTGGACAAATCAAAATGATCTGCTGGTACACATAACTGACCAATAATTTGGGCAATCTAATAAAATCAAAATGATTTGCTGGTACACATAACTGACCAATAATTTGGGTTGTGCAATCTAATAAAATGTTGGGCTGAAATATCATGCCCTTAGGGCTAGGGCTATGGCAACCTCAATAAAGTAAGAGCCTCTCCCATGCAAGCATGGTTTGTTTAAAAGTGGTGTGCCACGCAGGAAACACATCAAATTTATTCTTAAAATCCTCTTCAATACAAATGTGTTTATCTAATATGAAGATGATGTGGCATATAGTTGGGAAGACATCCTCTTGTTCTAGAGGTTCACCAAGAGGATGTCTTCCCATCCTAGTCAGCAAATTCAGTTACAAATATTATTCTCTCTCTTATTTTTTTTAGCAAATCTCATTAAAGATTTCATTTTCTCTTTCTATTTTTTACAAATAAAAATAAAAATATTTAATTAATTAAATGTCAGATTGGCAAAACAAACGAGCAAACCACATTTGCATTGGAGATGCTCTAACGCACTAACGTGGTAGATATACTTCAAACCTATCCACTTAGCCCCAAATATAAGATCAAAAATATGGGGGAAAGAGGGATGGAAAGAGTTTGTTCAAGGTGACAGAAGCTATCAAGGGCAACACAAAATGTGTCGCCCTTTTTTTTAAAAAAAAAAATATATCACGGAATAACCAAACAAATTTTTTTAATAATATTTTGATCCAAAACCTATATAAATATTTTAAAATAGTTAAGAACTCTAAAAATAAAAATAAAAATGTAAAGACATATTTGCCTTCTAACTAACTCAAATGAGTACTTAATTTTTCTGTGCACACTAGTACTAACTATATTCAAAAATACAAATTAATATTTTTTAAAAAATTTTATATNATTTGCATTGGAGCTGCTTTTTTTTTTCTTCAGCATAAATTGTAGAGCTTTTTTCTCCACATAGGAAGCAAGTCTCAGGGGGATGTCTTGAGACCCATGCCATGTAGGGAGCATATCACATTTGCATTCGAGATGCTCTAACGCACTAACATGGTAGATATACTTCAAACCTATCCACTTAGGCCCAAATATAAGATAAAAAATATGGGGGAAAGAGGGATGGAAAGAGTTTGTTCAAGGTGACAGAAGCTCTCAAGGGCAACACAAAATGTGTCGCCCTTATTTTTTTTTTTCTGAAAAAAAACATATCACGGAATTACCAAACAAACTTTTTTAATAATATTTTGATTCAAAACCTATACAAATATTTCAAAATAGTCAAGAACTCTAAAAAAAAAAAATGTAAAGACATATTTGCCCTCTACCTAACTCAAATGAATACTTAATTTTCTGTGCACACTAGTACTAACTATATTTTTTTCACACAAAAAATGTCATAATTTTAAAAATACAAATCAATATTTTTTAAAAAAATTTATATTTTTAGAAAGCATTCGTCAAAATATTCGAAATGAGACCATCATCTCATTCTAAAACTTCTACACCCTTTAAAAGTTGATTGAAAATTAACGTTCCGTAAGGAACAATGAAGAAGAGTCAACTTTTAATGAGGTTAAAATTTTTAGTATGGGTTAATCTTTTGTAAGGATGATCAAAATAGCGAGGAGAACAACCTCACAAAAAATTAGCTCTGAAATTATGTCCAAGTGGACGAAATACACACTATTTTTTATATAATAATTTATATTTTTATTTGAAATAAATTGAGGGGAGAGAGCTTGTCTCGCCCTGGACAAGCTATGTCGCCCTCTTCTTCATCTATGCCCGCCCCATAATTTGGGGCACACACTTTAGTGCTGCCCATTCCTAAACTACCCATTGAGGTTTGAGCAACCTAAATATACCACATTCCTTGCCCACAAAAACAAGGTGGGCTGAAATATCAGTTCCCTTAATAAAAGAACTCCAAATTCCTAAAACCCCAAAACGTAAAAGCTAAACCTACCCGCGCCCCTCCTCATTTCAGTCGAACCACTAGTCCCTAACCTTCCTTCTCCTTCCTCTCCGACTCTCCCTTGAACCAGCACTCGCCGGACGACCACCAAGTGACTGGCAACAGCTACAGTTTTATGTATTCTTCTTCTTCTTCTTCTTCTTATTATTATTATTATAATTGTTTTGTTTTGACTGTTTGGTTTGATCACGAGTTCGATGACTGTCTACTTTTTGGCCTTTTTGTTTGGTTCTCATTAGAAATTTGCGTTTTATTGCTTGATTTTGTTATTGTTATGAAAAAAGAAGAAGATTGCTTTCCCCAAGTTGGTCAGTGGGACATGATATCTGTTATGCGTAAGTGATTTGGACACATAAAAAACTTTGATATTTTTCTTCATGATGTAATTAATGAATTATTGACACCATAGGTACAAAGATAATACATCTAGATGGTTGAATGACTGAGTCGATGTGTTTAGTTTGGATTACCCTTTCTTAGAAGATAAGGAAAACTGCATTAGATTAGGGTGTTATATATAAATTTGCACCTTCCAACTTCTATGATTTGGAATTCATTACAAAAGGGTTCGGCGAAATAAAACAATTTCTTGTTGACGTTGATGTTAGATCATATTGATTTTGGACGTTTGCTAATGTGCATGATGTACTGTAAACATGGGCAGGATGTTCTTGTGGACACAAAAGGGTATTTAAGATAATATGGTGAAAGATTTTGAAATAATGGGCCAAAACCCTAACCGACCTATACTGGGTCAGTTGCTGATGATCCAAAATAGGGTGGTTTCGAACTGATGAACTGCCCTTCTTTCAGGCAAAAAATAGTGATCTAAGCATGTACTGTACATCAGTACCCGAGCAATTGTGACTTCTCTGTTTAAGCTGGATTCTCTTGTTCCTTGTAGATGCAAATTTTGCGTGTGCAAAATGATTTCGGCAGTTTCCTGGATTCCTAAAGGGGTTGCAAAGGCTATTCCAGTTGAGGTTGAGCCACCATCGAAGGAGGAAATTGATGAGATTTTGAAGAGTGGTGCTTTAGAGAGAAGGTAAATTTTGTAATTGGATATGATCTTTACTTTACAATATGATTGGGCTGCAATCATCATATAGCAAACTGGTTTTAATCCTATGTAACTTCTTACTTTGGTTGGATTGTTGCATTCTATTTGGTTCTAAAAGTTGTCTGTTATACAGTGCGGACTCGGACGATGAAGAAAATGAAGAAATGGATCTTGATGCTGCTAAAAAGGCTGCTGAAGTTTCCCAGGCATTAGCTGCCGCAGATGCACTTGATCAGAAAAATAGAAGCACCAGTTTTGGGAGTGAATATATAACAGATGCCCTGAGGGAACTTGACATGGACCATTATGATGATGAGGACGATGGTAAATTCCATGATTTGTTCACAAATGATCGCCAAAAATCTTTTTCTGTTTACTTTATGATGAGGGCAACAGCTTTGTTATCAATTTATAAACACCCTAGAAGTAATATCCAGGTGATATAATTGTCTCAGTTGATTTCCTGTTTGGATGTTTAACAAAGAATATTTACTTCTTGGGTGAACTCAGGCATTGAAGTATTTAGTACTGGACTTGGAGACAGATTCTATCCAAGTAACGACATGGACCCATATTTGAAGAAGGATAAGGATGTAAGCTTGATGACTTCTTAACGTTCACTGCTGCTTATAAAAAAGAAACCGTGTTCTTCAACTTCTTCAGCTTTTGAGGAACTATTATTAAAATTCTATTCTTAGCAGGATGCTGATGAAGATGAAGATGACGAAGAAATTGAGGACATGACCATAAAACCATCAGATGCAGTTATCGTTTGTGCACGTAATGATGACGATATTAGCCAACTTCAGGCATGTAATAGTGGATTAGACTTTCATTGAACTGTACTATATGCTATTGAGTAAGTTACTACTTAGTGTTGAGCTTAAAATATGCAGATCCTTAATAAATATAATATTTCTAAAATTTGACCTTTTGATAAAGCGCAACATAGTGTCTGTCCTTTTTGTGATATTTTTATGCGTCTCTTCCTGCCCTTAGATAGATTTCTAGCGTAGTGTGCTATTACCTGTTTAAGCGTGAGGACATGGTTGGTATTTATATATTGTGGGTCTTATATGTGATTCATTGTAACATTCTCTTAGCTTTTATTTGGTGCTGCATGGAGCATGAAATATACCAAGCTCTTCTGTGACATTACATGTGTTTTCATTTTCCCACTCTTATTTGATGTCAAAAAGAAAGAAAAAATGATATTGTTTTTCGGCAAAGAAAAGAGGTTGAGTATTGTAAAGTTTTTTACTTCGAAAAATTATGTGTGATAACTTTTGTTGGATTTCTGGACTCACCCATTTTTCTATGTTCTAGGCTTTTGACTGCCGATACTTGTCATATTATTGCAGGTTTGTGTATTTGAGGAACTGGAAGATGGTGATTTTAACTTGTACTCTCATCATGATATCATCCTTCCCGCGTTTCCCCTTTGCACAGCATGGCTTGATTGTAACCTTAAAGGTGGAGATAAGGGTGAGTTATAAGTTCACCTTTCACATTTGAATGGTGACAAAGTGCTTATTAGTTTTGAACGATTTTTTTTGAAGCACGGAGCTATCATCAATAAAAATTATAAGTTATAAATAGTTATGATTCTCTTTTTGTGTCATTTGATTTCTAATCAATAAGGAGCAAGCTATCTTATCCGAATATCACCCTAAGGCACTAGAAAAGGAAACCCAGTTAATACTATGAGAAACACTGAAAATTGTAATATTCACTAATTGCTTATCAACAACCTAGGTTTCAAAATATATTTAGCCAGTAACAGAAAGAATTTAAGATAGTGGGAATTTGTTGAAGTTTACATGTGGTAGTTGATGATTGGTTTTGAGGAAGAGAATGTTTCAAAGTGGAGAAGTGAACGGCAGTTAGGTATATAGAGAATCTCAGGCACAAATGACACCCTTGTCTTGAGGCCTTCTTGCAGCTATGAGTTCTATTGGGCTGTGACAGAGAATAATCTATCTTCCTAGTGAAAGCCCAGCCAGAAACAAATATACCATGATTGTGCTCTTTCCCCATCATCTAATAAAACAGAAGATAAGTCGCCCTCAATTTCTTTATTTGGAGTCTCTGTTGGTGAAGTATGGAATAGTAATTATCTCTTGGTATTACTTGCACTTTTTTGAATGCAAATAAGAATGTGAATATTATCTTTTGAGTTTAGGTGTTGATTTTTGTTTCCTTTAAACAATTCTTTTTCCTTTTCATCCTCAAATTGCAGGAAACTTCATAGCCATAGGTTCAATGGAGCCAGCTATTGAAATTTGGGATCTCGACCTTGTATGCAGAAATCTTAATTCTTCATGTTCTTAGTTGATGCAACTTATCCTCGAGTATCCATTATTATTTTTTTTTCTTTCTCTTTTGTGGTATTGTTTGGAGCTTGAGTACTTTTTTCGTACAATTTTACTTTACCTTTCTCCAGGTTGATGAAATACAACCATTTTTGGTGTTAGGCAGTGTTGCCAAGACAAAGAAGAAAGGCAAGAAGGTTAGCCATGATAATTTATTGATCCCCGGTTTCTCTTTTCAATTTATCAGTTCTTCTTGGAAACTGTTTTGTTTTGTCTCAATTGTTATGTTATCTATTAATTGATTTATTCCCGCTTTCTTTGCCATAATGCTACGGTGCAACGTGAAGGGGCAGTGCCTTTTTTTAATGGTTGGGATGTGCGGTGCCTTTCGCAAACCTGATAGAAACAGAAGAACAAAAATTCAAATGAGTAACCAGTTAGCCACGCCACAAGGTTAATACTTGTGGTTTTCTCTGTAAACTTGTATTGGTGTTGGGAAGCGTGTACGTGTGTGCGATCGCCTCAACTTTTGGCTTTCCCAGCTAGACTGTCAATGCTGCATTGCTAGAATTTTCTATATCATACACACCATCACTCTTGTCCAGATTTTCTCAACTTTGCTTACCTGAGGATGCCTCAAATGACTCAAAATAATTGTTACATCACTATAATTCACAAAAAACAATTTAAACTCAAAATTGCATTTTTACATTGTTTAGATTGCTTCACAGAAAGCATGTTAGGTAAACTGAATAGTCTGAATTTATCTCATGAAGCTTCTCTCAATTGAAAAAAAAAATCCCATTGAAGCTTCTCTCTGTGGGGGATCTTGTTCATTCTGAAAAATGGAGGTTGATTGCTAAGAGTTTCTATTGTCATTGGGGAGTTATTAACATCTATTGGATTTATTTGATTAGTTTGCTGTTGCGTTAATACATCGTCTGAATATTGTGAACAGTATCTAGCTTTATAACAGTAATACAGGACTAGTCATACAACATGGGTGTCAAAACCTACAATATATGGGGTCTAACCAAGAATTGTCTAGGTGACCTAACTTTTAGATTCCCAAATGGTACAGTAGATCTTGATGGTTGATGCTTCACAATTGCTAATGTTATCTGTAGTACTCAGATTGTACACTTAGCACTATCTTCGGTTTTCATCCTTAATACTGGTTGGGATTTATACAGTTGTTGAGCTTAATATGACATTTCTTGCAAGGGTTCTTCCCAATTTTGAGAACTTGATTTGTTTCAGACATCGGTCAAATACAAGAAGGATAGTCATACAGATTCTGTGCTTGGTCTTGCATGGAACAAGGAAGTCAGGTAAGTTCCAAACTTGTAGTTAAGATAGTGTTTACTGGTTCTTTAAATATTGGTTTTACTAATGTGGATTTTTTATCCTCATCTAAATTCAGGAAGTACCTTGCCAGTGCAAGTGCTGACACGTCTGTTAAGATTTGGGATCTGGTTACCGGGGAATGTTTCCACACAAGAGAACACCATACAGATAAGGCAAGATTTATCCTCAAGTTGGTACTTCATTTTGCAGGAACTTTCTAGCTCAGGTGTTACTCATCTTTTTGATGGGTGGTCATCGCTCTAAAAACTTCTTTGCTACCTCTGCAGTCCAGCACTACAAGGACTCAAAGTTTGCTTTGACACCCTTAGTTTAAAACCTGTGGTGGTCTAAGTTTTTACATGAAGGATGTGGAAAATTCTTAACTTCTAATTAATTGTATAAAAGTAATTTTTCTGAAATTTACACCAGCCTTTAGTACTTATGCACAAGTATGTGTGAGTTTCTGGGAATCTTGCATGTTGGTATTCACTGCTAATATTGCTAGACTAAATTATCTGTTTTTACTCGTTAGAATTTTCATTCCTGCTTCTCTTTTTCCAAAAAAAATCGTGGAACTTACAAATTAAAAGATACGAATTTGATGCTGTTCTAGTATTTTGGGTATTGATAGTTTGGCATTCTGCTTCCTCTTTATCCTGTTTCAGGTTCAAGCTGTTGCATGGAATGGACACGTGCCAGATGTTCTTCTTAGTGGATCTTTTGATCGCTCAGTTGTGTTGGTAATAGCCATAACTATCCAGCCTTACTTGTCGCATTTGTAGAGAACTTTAGAGCTATAAATAGATTTCCAAAACTGTTAAGATCTGAGTGCCAGAACAACCCAACGAAAAGCCAGAACAACCTGTTCCTTAACAGAGGCACAGTGCTGAAGAGCTGTGATCCACCATCTGTGGTACAAACTGGAACATCTGAAATTCATAGTTTGTAATCCTACGAACTGACCTGTTTTGTTTTTTTTAGTGATTGGCAAAATAGTGTGGTGCACTGAGGTTGTTGGGTTGTGCACTTGTCTTGTTGAGCTTGTTTATTGAGTTGTCTGTGTGAAGCAAGTTGACGAATAAGTAGTACAATGGTAGAAAGTGATCGTACTCGCTCATTTTTCTTATAGACTTGGCTACTCTATCCCTGTTTCCTGTATAGACTGAAGTACCAATGTTGGTACATGGTAGGATTCAATATTGATACCTGTTGGATAACTCTAAGATACTGGTAGGATACATCATGCTCTTATTCTTAATAAATCTGTTCCAACTTCCAATTCCATAAAAAATTAATATCTTAATGGTAGTACTAGCTTACAACTGCCGAGCAATCTAAAGGTTTTTAATACTTTCCAAAAAACAAAGTGAATCTTCTTACCTTGGGTTGTAAAAAAGATCTGCATATGTGCACCTCTTTGCAATAGCCTTAATGGCTTTCTACAACATGCAGATGGACATGAGGTATCCTTCACATACAGGTATCAAGTCTTCGGTTGCTGCAGATGTTGAAAGCTTAGCATGGGACCCATATGATCAGCACTCATTTGTGGTGAGTTTCTGAAATATTCCTATCCCTATCCTAGGTATTTTTTGAAAATTGCTTTCACTCACTGATCATTATCCTTTAATTGATCATACATTGTTTAGATTGGATTTTTATCCTTCTCCTCTGCCAATGCATTCTCAGGTCAGTCTTGAAGACGGTACAGTTCAAGGTTTTGATGTCCGAGCCGCTACATCGGACCCAACATTGGGTTGTAAGCCATGTTTTACTCTTCATGCTCATGATAAAGCTGTTAGCTCGGTCTCCTTTAGTCCTACTGCTCCTAAGGTCAGACGTTTTTCATCTCAAATCTCAAAAAGATGATTTTGTTTCTACACTGGATTTCTTTATTTAACGTAATCCCCGTGTTTTCTACAGCTACTTGCCACTGGGTCCATGGATAAAATGGTAAACCCTTATCATCCTTCGACCAAGGATTTAATTGTCATCTTTCCACTTACTATTATGTGACATAGATTAAATTTCTGTTACCCCAACCCTCTTATGTTTCAGGTGAAACTATGGGATCTGTCAAACAACCAACCCTCGTGTATCGCATCCAAGAATCCTAAAGCTGTAAGCAACCCCTATATTTTTGTAATTGATTGTTGTATTTCAGTTAATAATTTGTTATCATATGCTAAATATGTTGAAGTGGATCCTGCTCACCCAAAATGTAATTGGGTATTAAATAATTATGTTGTTACCAGGGAGCTGTATTTTCCATATCCTTTTCGGTGGACAGCCCTTTCTTGCTAGCCGTAGGAGGCTCCAAAGGAGATCTGCAAGTGAGTAGAATGAACTCCTTGCTAAATTTTACCACCTCTTTGATTTCTTTTTTTTTTTTTCTTCCTCAATTGGGTTCGGTAACTAGAAGAATGAATGATGTCCGCGTGTTCTCTAAATGAATATAAAACATTTGGGCAGGTGTGGGACACGTTGACTGAAGTTGGAGTTGCTCGGAAGTTCGGGAAATACAGCAGTCGGAAAGTGGAGCCTGTTGTTGCTGCTACTGCTGATGCTGATGCTTCACCAGAAGGGGAAGATATGACCGATTCAGACCAGGAGTAGTCTATTTATGGGAAATCGGTCGAGAGAGAGAGAGAACTTGGGAAGAGATATACTTGTTGATGTGGTGGTGGTTTGCAGAAATCCCCCGTGTGTGCGAACTAAATCATTTCCCTTTCGGGGAAGAAGAACAAACTCCAAGAAACCTTGTCAGACATACTAGGCATTTGTTATGAGAGAGAGGAGTGAGAGAATGAGATTGAGAGAATTTTTGTTGCGTATTTCTTCTTCTTGATTCTTGTTTTTGTTTTTGTTCTTCTAAATTATGTAAATTTTGCTTGTTTTAGTTAAAAGAAGGAAAGAAAGATATTCCATGCAGCCAAACAAGCTCATCAAGGATCTAGGGATATATGAATTTGAGTTGTAAAAGTCCCCCAGGAATTTTGTTTCTGAAGAAATTTTGATTATTACTCGATCGTTTCACAAGTTCTGTTTCTCTATCATCTTTGTTTCTTGTTTATTTTTATTTTTTTTCTTTCCTCGTGTCCCAAGTTCCCAACTATTCGTCTTGGTGCTACCAATGGGGGTAGAGGAGGTACCATGAACAACTCAGAGAAACTGCTACCAATAGGCAAGACAGAAAAACTGCCACCAATGATGTAGAAAATGAAGATAAATCGCAAACTGGCGAGTACTAGAGGATCAACTGACTACTACATAGAATATGTAAAGGGTGCTGTTAAAAGGGTTCCTCAAAATGTTGAGGGTGGACAGGATAAGGGGGTGGACAAAATACTTCAAAATGGTTGGGGGGATGGACATAATTTTACTAAGGGGGTGGTTACCTAAAAATGGGTTGGTATCTTTCCACCCAACCTTAAAAAATCTCAAACTGAACCATCATCTTCACCATCCTCACTCCCATCACCATCGATCACCTCCCATTCCACCGCCGGCAACTCCCCTCCACCGCCGGCAACTCCATTGCCGACTACCTTTTTCTTTTTTGATTTTTTCCATCGCCTCCACCCTCAACCACCTCTCTAGAACTCGACTTTCTTTAGATCTCACCCTTCTTTATCTAGCTAGATCTCGTCCTCCCCATAGATTAAAAGAAAAAAATTCAGTTAAAAAATATTTCAGATCTAAAAAAATTTCGAAGAAGATGACGAATTCTACCACTGGTGGTTGAGTTTTTCAGGAAAACTCAACCACCATTGGGCCGGAATAGATCTGCTACTCTTGTTAATTCACAAAAAAATTCGAAGAAGATGACTAATTCGACCATTGGTGGTCGAATTATATTAAAATTTTCGACCACCAATAAGCAGTTCAAATTTTTTTTTAAAATTTGAGTAGTTCAACTACTGGTGGTTGATTTTTTAAAAAAAATTCAACCACTGATGGTTGAATTTTTCAGCAAAACTCAACCACTGGTGGTCGAGTTTTGTTAAAAATTTTAACCACCACTAGTCGAATTCCTCATCTTCTTCGAAAAAAAACTTTAGATCTTTTCGTTTGTGTAATGGCAAGGAAAAAGAAGGGGAATGAATGAAAGAAGGAGAACGTAGGAAAGAAGGGGAGGGAAGGAAAGAAGGGGGTGGGTCCTCTCGTTCTTTCTCCCTCTTTCTTTCAGTCTTCTCTCTGTCTCTCTCTTTTTATAATTTTTAGGTGACCGGTGGTAAGGTTGAGGTGGCCAGTGGTGGAGTTTCGTTCAGTGGGCGGCGGTAGAGGTGAGGTGTTAGTTTAATTTACACCCTCATTACCCCCTAGTAAAAAGAAAGAAAAAATTGAAAAGGTGATTTTGGACTAAAAGCCTATTTAACTTGTCCATCCCCCTAACATTTTGAGGAACCCCTTTAACAACACCATATGTAAAAGCTCTTAAGTTGTGCACAATGGAGTGCTATTTTGTGCATTCCCTTAGACATGAGGGTGCTTATTACGGCCATCATCATCGGGCCGTTTGGTGTTACTGGGTCAACCCCACCTTCTTGACAAAAAAACACCACAAGGCATTCGTATCATGTGAAATATTTCCTCCCTCTATTTGGGGGAAGAAAGAAAGGAAACACATAATCCTCTAAACTTCAGCTTGACTTCTTAGCTGTTTAATGGTAAAAAGAATACAGAGGAGACAAGTTAGATATAGGTTAAAAAAAAAGAAGATATTTTTGGTAGGTCTTGAAATTTTATGTTTTTGAATGAAATGTAAGTGGGGTGTGAAGATAGAATACAATACTTAACGATCACATGCGTACATTTCTGTAGTCGTTTTGTGTGTGGGAAAAGTGTGGAAGGAGGGTTTTAGGACTTCCACACCATTAAAAGAGGCATACTCTGCTTTTCCTACTTCTCTCTTACCCCAGGCACAAAAAAGAGCAGCAGCTCAGAAACGAAGTGTGTACGTGCACAAAACCAGATCTCTCCTGTTGACCAATCTTTCTATTCTCAATCAATTAAGTGTTCATTTACGGGTTGGTTCCAAATGCTTGGAAAATGCAGCTGCTCTAATGTCTCTTCCTCCGCCTAGGATTCCTCAGCTCTTACTGGTACCCTTTTCTTTTCTTTTTTTCTTTTTCCCTTTTCTTGAGCACTGTTATTTCTCATTCTAATTTCGTGTGCATTTGCTTGTGATTTAGTTCCTTCTTGAATCTTGATTCTTCTTTAAATTTGTATTATCCTGTCTCTAATTGAATTTTTATGTCACATTCTCTCTCTCTCTCTCTCTCTCTCTCTCTCTCTCTCTCTCTCTCTCTCTCTCTCTCTCTCTCTCTCATTTGAAGCTTTTTTGATGGTTTTATTTATTTATTTATTTATTTATTTATTTATATTCCTTTACGTGATTTTGTGTGGGTTTTGCTTTTTTCATCTCATATTTTGTTGAAACTTCCTCAATGAATTTGTTGCAATTTCTATTGAGTGTCTTTTGATTGTTTTGACTTAAAATTGAGCAGGTCTCAGAAGGAACAATCATCATGGGCTTACACAAATTTGGGCATTTCAGATTCTGAATCTCTTGACAACCATTCTCATTTGTCAAAGTCCTTGAGATTTTGGTTTTGCCCTTTTAAGATATGGCAACTCAGCTGCCATGTTTTTCACCTTCTGACACCCGAATCTCTGTGGGAGTGTTAGCTGTCCTAGGAAGAAGAGTTTCGAAGGAGAATCGTATGTGTAGAATTAACTCCGAGAAGATGTTTGATAATGTGTTTTTTGGTGCTGGACAAAAGATCAGTTTGAATTCATCTAGTTTCAGATGTTCCGTCAACTCCCATAGTGTTAACCCATATCACAGTAAAGACCATTTCTTGAATCTACACCCTGAAGTTTCCATGCTCAGAGGTGGTGAGGGAAATGACATGGTTATTAGTCCAAAAAAGGAGGGCTCCAGTGGAAGTGTCACTGAGAGCTTAATTGATTCATCCATTCCGGATAATTACAATGAAGCCAAGATTAAAGTTATTGGTGTTGGTGGTGGTGGGTCTAATGCTGTTAATAGAATGATTGAAAGTTCCATGAAGGGTGTAGAGTTTTGGATAGTTAACACGGATATTCAAGCCATGAGAATGTCGCCAGTGTTTCCTAATAATCGCTTGCAAATTGGTCAGGAGCTAACTAGGGGTCTTGGTGCTGGTGGTAACCCGGATATTGGCATGAATGCTGCAAAGGAAAGCAAGGAATCAATAGAAGAGGCAGTTTATGGTGCCGACATGGTATTTGTAACGGTAAGTTCAAATATATTCTTTGGGTTCATATAAATTTGTTTGATTATATTCTTTTGCTCAAGTTTATCCTACCTCTGCTTTCCACTATTCAAGCATGGATATGAGAAGTTTCTTTTGACCCCAGGGAGTCGATGGACTCAATAGTTTTGGAAGTATTTCATATTTCAAACTAAAGTTTAGTAAGTGCTGAATGTAGGATTATTTGAAACACCTGTATGGTACCTATACTTCTCTAGGTTGAGTTGGTCAACCTTGGAGAGGTTGATTTAATATATGTAAAGGGAAAGCCATAAATGATTCCATGAGACAATCTATGCATAACTGTCATCATAAAGGAGGATTTCTTAGATAGACTTTTGTGTGCCAATGAATTGACTATTTTGGGATGTTAAATTCCAATTATCATGGTCTTCAGGTTTTATAGAACAAAATCTGACAGTAGCAGATTTTCGGATTCTAGCCATCTAGGTAGAAAGCTTCTCCTATAAGGGATATATAATCTGCATGCATTTATCACTTTTGCCATTGGAATAATATAACAGATTATAACTTTGTCGTCTTATAAAACTAGTATTTCCTAAAGAAGCTTTATTTTTATTTTCTTGCTGGGCAGGCTGTGCTCCTGCCTCCTGGAAAAATTATAATATACTGAGAAATCCTTGAAGCTACCTGTTGGGATCTTGAGTTTGATGTTCAATACAAGCATATTTGGTTCTGACACGTAGAATTATTATTCTTTCTTCTTTTTTTTTCTTCTTTTTTTTTTTTAATTTTATTTTTTATCAATTACTCTTGTGTGGCACAAGGTCAGGATAGTTATTTAGCTATAGAAATCTTGCATGTTTTCTTTTCTTTTGAATATGCTTACATTTATTATAGAAAATGACAAAAAGGAAATAGTCTACATCCTTTGGGTGCAAGCCACTTGTTTCCTGTTTTAATCTTTTTCCCTTTTTTGGTTCTTCCCTTCTTTTCCTTTTCCTAATCTATGATTCTGACTTATTCGTGCAGGCTGGAATGGGTGGGGGAACTGGCACTGGTGGGGCCCCAGTAATTGCAGGGGTTGCGAAATCCATGGGTATCTTGACTGTTGGTATTGTCACAACCCCATTCTCTTTTGAAGGACGAAGGCGAGCAGTTCAAGCACAGGAAGGAATTGCTGCTTTGAGAGACAATGTTGACACGCTGATTGTCATTCCAAATGACAAGTTGTTGACTGCTGTTTCCCAGTCTACCCCTGTAACAGAAGCATTCAACTTGGCTGATGATATACTTCGTCAAGGTGTTCGTGGTATCTCTGATATAATTACGGTATGGAATGCCTAGAACTTGTAGTTCCGTTCACGTGTTCTTTCATCTCTGTGTGGTAAATGAACTGAAGTGTCAAAATAAAATTGAATAATGCTAATTGGAACTTAATGGTCTCTTGTATGTGAGCATTTTATTCTTCAAATCGGGAGGCTGTTCCACGTCCCTCTACTAGGACCCAACTGTCCTAATCATTGGAATAAACAACCATTGGCGTAGTGCCATAACACATCAGATGTTTGATACTTTAAGTATATATGGGTGTATATGATGTACTTCGGTATGCGTGAGTGCATTAAGGCATTCAGATTATGTTTGTGTGTTTGTGGGTATACAGGTCACAATTTTCAGTCCATTTACTGGTAGACTATATTTACTGCAGGTTCCAGGTCTGGTGAATGTTGATTTTGCCGATGTGCGAGCCATTATGGCCAATGCCGGGTCTTCTTTAATGGGAATAGGAACCGCAACGGGTAACTTCAATAGTCTATTTGTTCTAAAAGAATATTATTGAGATTGAAAGTCACAATTTTCTCAGTATCAAGCTAATCATTTCTCTGCAGGCAAGACTAGGGCGAGAGATGCTGCATTAAATGCCATTCAGTCACCTTTACTAGATATTGGTATAGAAAGGGCAACCGGCATTGTGTGGAACATCACTGGTGGAAGTGATTTGACTTTATATGAGGTTGGCACTTTTTACTAGTTTCTAGGGATTGAATTAATCCTTTTTCTTTCCTTGTTACGTTGTTATTTGTCTGTACATAAGATCTGTCTGCTTGTGGAAAGTAGATTAGGGTCTAAAGCCTAGACTAGCACTTCTTAGGCACACATTAACCCATAACTGGATAGAGATTGCACGGAAATGATCTTCTGGCAGGTGCCTTTCACTGGCAAGTTTGGTGGCTGTAAGACCTTGGATCAAACTTGATTCTAACTTGTGGATCCAAAAAAGGGTTGGATTTTGTTTCTTCTTGTTCAGAAGGTTGCAAGGAAGGTTTAAGATCTCGTTTCAAGTATGTTTTGGTCGGGAAAAACAGAGGCAGCCAACCGAAACTTTCCCAAACAATAAATTAACAGTGCTGACACAAACTGAGACTATGTTATTGGAGGGGATACAAACGGAGACTGTTGTTTTTTTTATCACCACCAGAAATGGATTGACAGCTTTGAAACGTTCTAAAAATTTTAGCCATTCTTGTACCCAGTGTCAGGTCCTGATTTTGGTGGATCCATGAATTTTTTTAGCAAAACTATACATTTGCCCACATCTATTTATGGGTCAACTTTGAGCGATCCCAAATGGATCATGACTCTGGGTTCACCATATGTGTGGAATTTCGGCCCAGGTCCAGATCGCATATTCAAAGTCAGATTGTGTGGAATTTGTACAAAATGTGTGCCCAGACAGCATTTAAGGAACAAGGTTTTGTGCAGAACATGCATCTAGATAAGCCCTTTACTTTTTGCACTTTACCTCTTTTGCTTACCTATTTTCTCTTATTGGATGACTGTCTGCTGTAAGAAATATAACCTTTAAAGGGTCACATCATTGAGGTGTAAATTAATCTTCCCTTTTTTTTTCCTCTTTTGCTTGGCCCGTGTAAAACCATCAGTTTCCTTCAGAATCCCATATTGCCATTTGCCTTGCATTGTTCGAGTCTTTTGAATTCAAAACCATTGACATAAGGGAAGGAGGATCAGCTTTTTTGCTTTCATTTGGGCTTAATATACATTCCCTATGGTTAATCTAGACTTTTGGTCTTACATCAGTTTTTCTTTGTTCTACTTTTGGCTTCTATTGATGTCCTTATTGTCTGTCTTCATTCCAATGTCGTATGGTCTTGCAGGTAAATGCTGCAGCAGAGGTGATATATGACCTTGTTGATCCAAGTGCAAACTTAATATTTGGAGCAGTTATAGATCAGTCACTCAGTGGTCAAGTAAGTTCTGGAAGATTAGAAATTATGTAGCACTTATATTTTACTATTTTGTCAGTGCTTGTGGTGGGTAAATTGGGATATAATTTTCAAGCTCATGGTTGCAGTGTGAATTGTTAGCCAAATGAAATACAGGCTTGAAGCCCAAAAGTATTTGTTGTTCAAGCTAATCCCTGTTGAGTACTGGAACTCTTTTCTTTTCCACAACTCAACCTTCTTGGGCGGGGATATAGATATGGATGTTTTTCTTTTCTTTCTTTCTTTTTTTTGAGTAAAGCATGGGTGATCTTTTCCAGCTATAAGCGTTATACTCTTTATCTTTTCCCTCATGGAATCAACTTTATTTAAAAATTATGTTCTGAACCAATGTAGGACTGTAGAGTTTAATTGCTTCTTTTTCTTCCTCTCAAGAAAAAAAAAAAATTGATTCAAAAAATTGATTCTTTTTCTTTTCTTTTTTTCTTTTTGGATGGAAGTTGCTGCTCATGTATTTGTGTACTTTACTTCAGAACAAACTGTTCTATGTCCCTCTATGCAGGCTACAACTTTTGTTCTCGGAGTTATTATTGTTATCAAACAGCCATTTTTCTCTGCTATCTTTTATTGAATGTAAGTTTAACCTATTATCCATTGGTTTGCATACAGGTCAGCATAACTCTAATTGCCACGGGATTCAAACGCCAGGACGAAACTGAAGGAAGGCCGCCTATTCAGGTGATCCCCCTTTCCTGTTTCTTTCCTAAAAATATATTCTGTTTCTCCCCACGATTCTGAAATACTGTGTCAGGGTAAATTGCAGGGAAATCAATTAGCACATGGAGACGTCAACCTTGGAGGAATCAACCGACGCCCTTCCTCTTTCACAGAAGGCAGCTCAGTCGAGATCCCCGAGTTCCTAAAGAAAAAAGGGCGCTCACGCTTTCCTAGAGCTTGACATATTCTTTTGTAATATACCCTTTTTTATTGTTTCTTTCCTATCTTCTTTTCAAATTGAAATCCCTTCTCAGGGATCTAAAATACTAGATCTACATTTTTCATAGTTGTTTCCAACTCTGAGATTCTAAATGTTCTGGGTGTCTACAAAGACTCCTTTCTGTTATCAGTTTTCTAATAATAAAAAGGAAAAGTCATATTGGATTTGAGTTCTTTCTTCATTTTCTGTCAAGAAATTCGAAAATCATGGGAATATTTTCGAGTTCTCAGAAACTAAGACTGACCATTGACTTAAAAGTCAAGGGTTTTTCTAAGAAGGTTCAGAAAGAAAAAGGGGTTCTTAATCTGGCTGTATTTCAAGGGGTGGTCTTAAACTGCCCTTTTATGTAACGTTCACTAAACCACACAAAGTTGAAAAGACACGTACATATGTCACAAGCCACATACAAAAATAAACCACTGTGACGTGTAAACTAACATCCCACCAGTTCTCCTTGTAGCTCTGTTCCCACACATAAAAGACCTTCATATAGTCTCTCTTCTACAACATTATTTGACAACAGAGAAACCAACTCCATATCTCCATGAAAATGATTCGTCCCAAGCGTAATATCTCCGGTCACCGGATTCCGTTGACTCCCTCATCAGAACCGGCAAAAACCCATCACTCCGATGGTGAACTTCAAGACCCATCTTCGATTCCTGTTGGCATCACAAAAGAACCAGCAAACCAGTTTGATGCATTGGATGAGGCTACAGGACGTGAGAAACTAAAGAGACATCGGCTTGAGGTAGCAGGTCGGGTTTGGATACCAGATTTATGGGGACAGGAAAAGCTAATGAAAGATTGGATCGATTGCTCAGCCTTCAATGCTTCACTAGTCCCTGCAGGGATATTATCGGCTCGTGCAGCATTGGTTGAGGAAAGACAGCAAGCGAACTCCGGTGGATTAAGGGTATAAAGAAACAGGTGTTAAATTTTGTTTCAAGATTTTCAGAAATATTATTCTTCATTTTTATCAAGAATTATTTGCATATCCTATGATCCCTACAAGTTCTATTGATAGAAAATGAGAAGGTATATATGTCAAGGAGTTCATATGTTTTTTTAGGTTAATCAGTGCAGTAAAGATGAGATTCTCACAAATTATTTGTTCAAAATGCAACTATTCTACATACTTGCTCTGCTGTTAATCATGTCTGCTATTTTTCTTTTCTTTTTTTCATGACAGTTGAAGGACAAAGCTAAGACCCCTCCAGGAAGTGAAAATTGATTAGGCTGGCCGGCACGGATGATTGGGAACATGTGGTGGACATGGCTATGCTTGGGGTATCAAAAAACAATCAAGTTTTTCTTTGTAATAATAAGATAACCTTGAAAACTGTATAGCTTAACAAAACCTTTGTACGAGTTTTGATTCAGATGCTGAGTTTAAATTTGTGAGATCGACTCAACCATTCTTTTACTGTAAATTTTACTGGTCTTTTGATCACAATTTCTGCTTCCTTGATTAAGGTTTTTCCAGCTGAAACTTTGTTAGTTCAGTTCTAACTTGTGAGTTGTGACTATTAGATATCCAAGTTAAGTAAGCTTGGAGGAGTCTATACAAGAAATCAAGTTCACTACCAACGATCTCTCCACGGAGTGGTCTGAGGCGTGACCTCGCTAGGTTCACCCCAAGAGCTAGTTCCAACCCAGATGTCTATTCTAACTCGAATTCCATCTAGCAATAGGTGTTGTAAGTTTCAAGTTGTTTTGCCTATCAAAAAAAAATAAAAAAAAAATGGTTCACAGTTTTAGACAAGTTTACAATAGAGAGAGACGCTATTAATATTGCAATCACCACCAACGAGCAAAGAAAAAGCATTGTGAATGACTCTACCATCAAAAACATACCGCAAGAAAAACAAATCACCGAAAAGTCAACCACAACAATAAGGAATACTGTGACCATCTTTATAATGGCACATTGGCCAAGTATAAGATTAAATGTGGGGTATAAACTAATCTCTTGGACATCCTTTCCTTACAAGCCAGCCAGTTCAGTATCACTTCCCATTTGCCAGAGACCTAGGGTTCTGTGGGTCAAGTCACCCTCAATCACATCAATGATTGCAATTTCTTATAAGGTGGGTCTGACCAACCCAAACCCGGACCCGGACCCGGACCCGGACCCGGTCCACCCCATCGGTGTTACACGATGAAAAGATGGTGGTGGTTGAATGTACATATATAGTACAAACAAAACACTTACGGTTCGATTGTGGTGTTGGTCACTCAACTTGCAAGTGGGTGTACAAAAATAACTCCGTACAAGATCCAAACAGCTTCTTAAGTAGATGCTTCTTCGGTTCTCAGTAGATGTTTCACTGACCAACCCATGGGGGCGAAGTACTGGATAATTCTTCTTTTGAGGTGCGTATAAGGCGCAACGAAGCCAACCACATGAGACCAGATTAAAAGCATTTTTCGTTCAAAGAGTGGCTCTCTGCAACAGAAGGAAAGAAGAAGAGAAAGGAGAGACAAAATCAGGAAAAAGCCATGGAAACTGCGGCAAGGAGAAACGGAGGAGGACTCTTTGAAGGAATTTACAGAGTCTTGATGCGTCGGAACTCCGTTTACGTCACATTCGTTATTGCCGGCGCTTTCCTCGGTGAACGGGTAGGGTTTCGGTGTAATCCATTTCTCCCTCTTTGATTTATGATTTCTTCATCAATTTGAATGTTTATTTATGCAAATCCGTCCGATTTGATCCTCTTTCTGTTCGATCTATTCACGTTTTGTTGTCTCGAAATGCTCATTTATCAAATGAATCTTTTCCGATCTGGAACGATGGGAGATCGAACGAAGAAAACATTTATGCTATTCTCCCTAAGTGAAATTAATTAGAAAAATTTGGATACCTGACCTTAAAATTTTAGGTCAAGTAAGAAAACGTAATTCGTTTTTTGTTAGAATCCATGAATCTATAACGCGGTGAGCTTTTGTAATCGAATCGTGTGCCCTAATTCGATGAGGTTGACTTATATGCACTTGATCAGCTAATAAATTATCTGTTCATTTTCACTTTGATTTCGACTTATATCTAAATGGATGTTTCCATATTCTGTTTGCTAAAATCAATGGCATGGTTTCTTGGTTTCAGGCTGTGGACTATGGAGTTCATAAGTTGTGGGAATACAACAACGTCGGGGTATGATATCTACATCCTATAATTCTTATTTTTCTACGTGTTGTACATTCCTTCATAGTTTGTTGAATTTCTTAGGCTTTGTCGACGTATTTGTACTCGTACATGATTGAATTTTCATTTGTTTTTCCTCACAAAACTTGCTAATGAAGAGGCCTTTGGAACCTGGTAGAGGGTTTTATGTTTTTGGTGTTTGTATTGGATCCCTTAGGTTTCATTAGTTTGTTTTCACCTTCTTGAGTAGCAAGTAGCAACCAAGATTTTCCTCAATCGATGTTTAGAATCATTAGAAAGATGGAGTATATTTGCTTTAGGTTTTTTTTTCAGTACACAGTTTTTTTGAGGTGGGACCTTGGGAGTATATATGCTATACTTGATTTCTAGAGAAAGCCACCAGATATTAAAAAGTGCAAAAGTTGCATCTAAAAACAGAAGTTTATGAACGCAAGAAATGGAAGTTCAAAAGTTAGTGTGATAGTACCTTAATATGAAGACATTAGAAGAACTGAAGAGCTTTCCTGAGATAATCTTGCTTTAGGATGATCAATCAGCTGAACTAGATCTTCATGCAATTACAAGAAGTCATAGCTCTTATGGTGTTAAAATTTGAGAAGATGGTTGAGAATGGCACCACTATGGAAGCAAGAGTGAAACTGATTAAAACCCATGAGGAGGAAAAAAAAAACTACAAATAGGGATTCATGTGATATGATTTGGCAAATCACAAGTTTCCCATGGTGCCAAGTTGATGCAACCTCCTCTTCATCTGCTACTGTTACCATCATCCACCAACACAAAAAAGCTAAAGCTCAACATTGGTGGAATTTGGCTAAACAAGCCAATGATTTTTTTTTTCCCTCTTTAAAGTAAAACTATTTTATTTTTATATTTGTTCTGGATTCTCCCACTTCCCAACTTTTGAAAGAACACAAAAACCGCATATTAAGGGAAAGCTTTGATACTGCCTAGGAACTACATGATCAAAGAAATTTATTAATCTTGTGTATAAAATATCTGTAAGGTTGTTGTGTGGTTGTCTTTGATTTGAGGAATTTAATTAGGTGAAAGTGGTTTTGATGGAGTGAATCGGGTGATAATTACTTCTAGTGGTCGACGTCCTCACTAACGTGAGTAAAGACCTCAATGAAGGAGGATTCTCTCTTTCCGTTATTTTAACCGAAGAGATGCTGTTTCGAATCACAATTTCCTTTTTACTTGTATAAGCGGTCCTCTTAATTCTTACATTGTTTTACGAAAAAATTTTGTAATTGTTTTTCCTTTATTTTTTGGAAATAATCTTGTAATTGTCAATATAGAATTCTAAATTAACCTTACCTCTATCTGGAACAAGAAATGATGAAGTATTTGGATAGTGTTGTTGAAAGAATTTAAGCAGTGGGACAATTGCTCCATCCATTTTTTCTACTCTTTATACATTTAACTGAATACCTTCTAACTTTCCTTCCTTTTTTGTGGTTATGCAGAAGAGATATGAGGATATTTCAGTACTAGGAACAAGGCAATCTGAAGAATGAATTATTAGGATTCCCTGTTTTTCTCTGAGTTGGGGGCTTCGGATTTTGGACAGATGATTGGTGTGTCAGGTATCAGTTGCGGAAGCATCTCATACTGATAATTTAATAAATACTCCCTTTATTCTGGTGGAACTGTCTGTATTTTTGTTTTTCGAAAGAAAGTACAATTATCGAAATGCTCAGGTTTCAATAGAATTGTATCCTTGATCATAACAGTATATGGTGGGTATTTTCCAGACATGGTAAGATTCAGTTTGGTTGCGTGAGAATCAAAAGCAATTCTATCTTCTCAAAAAAAACTTCTATTCCTCTTTTCTCTCTCCGCATTGATTTTAAAATCGTGCAGACTCCTCCGTATTATGAATGTGGCAGTTTACGAGGTAATGTTTAGATAAGTTATGGCCTCATTATTCACCTCTTATGCTCATGCTTGCTCCTCATTTCCAACCTACTGCACCTAGTCACTACAAAAATAAGCATCGACTCCCGTGAATAAGTTCTAGTAGTTTTTCAATTGGATGAGATGATCAAATTTGCCTGTCATACAATGTGCGAGTTTGTACTTTGTATTGGTGATCAATTAACCCCATGCTCTAACATTCGGATGTCATGCCTTGACGGACAAAGTGTGCTTGGACTTTGACTCTTTGGACACCTGTGTTTGACACTTCCAGAAAATTTCCGTTGGCATATCACCTTCGTAGTTTGTACTGACATTCCTTTCCTGCTTGTATCTGCTAATAAAACGAGGTTCATAGCTCGTTTTTAGCCAGTGTGAAGCTCACCATGTGTCTTTGCTCCTTTCACCAAAGGGGCATGGTATTCTCCGCCCAATTTTTACATGTTCTACCGCATCTTATTCTTACAAGGTTGCTTAATTCTTCTCTTTTTTAAAAAAATCTGGTGCAGAGTTGTTTCTCTGAAGAAGTTGACATCCCCAGGTGGCAAAATGTTGTAGGTGGAAGTGTAGAACGGAATGTCTGATCAAAAAAGAAAGTGTAGAACAGAATGTTGACTAAAGTCCCTACAAGTGAACGGTGAGAGGTGCCTATAGTCGAATATGAGCCTGAACCTATGACCTATCTTATATAGTTCTCTAGACCTCGTCTTTTGTTGTTTCTCTAAAACCTGGACGTGTCAACCTTCTAGTAGAGTATTATGCAGGTGTTTTGCAAGTTAGTATGAGTCTATGACAATCGAACTTACATGATGATTTAGAGCAAGACGTAGACCTTCTCGGATGTCACATTTTTTTACAACTTGGTGCATACACAAATAATGTTTTTCCATGTTTGCAGCGGATGATACTGATGTATCCAATACCCGCTCGATTTCCTTCATAATAGGAGCAATAAGTTTAGCGGCTTTAGCCCATCTGCAAAAGAGATTGATGGATCTTCATAACCATTAATCCTCAACCGTTGGACCTGGCAAAATGACCTGTGACCTGCCAATCCGACCCTAATTTTACCCGCAAAACCCTACCTTAATTCAACCCGTCAAATCTTATCTTAACTCAACTTGTTAGTAAAAGATTAGGGTTAGGGTTGAGCATTCTTGAATATGACTCAATAAATTTGTTAAGGTTAGGGTCGATTTTAACTCGTTCCTTTGTTTTATATAGAAAAATGTCAAACTAGTTAAAATTAGAGTTTTAAAAACCGACCAGTTCAATAAACGAGTTAGACTTAGGGTTGACCAATCTTTATCCCTTAACTTGCCTAGGTTTGATCATCTTAACCCTACCCCATTGTCAAGTCTACCAACGGTCTTGTGAGGGAGTGAACGATAGAGGCTGACTTCATCGCATAAAACCTTACCACCCTATCCGATTACTATTTCAAATATTCGTATTTTGTTTTTGTTTTTCTTTTCTTTTTTGATTTAAATAATTATTCATTCAATTATGGTTCATTGATAATGCATGAACAACGAATACAAATACCATATTTTCTACAAGTCAATAAATTTTAAAGGTTAGTATGTGTTGGAAAAAATGTAGGAACAGTAATGGAAACTTGTACGGTATAAGAACTCCAAGGCACGTAATCGTTGTCTTTCAAACAATATTTCACCCCTATAATTGCATCAGGGTATACGAAATATGTTTTCATGATACAATGGAGTCTAACTGTGGGATTTGTGAGTTCGAATGTGCAAGATTCGATCACAACTTAAGAACACTCTTTTTGATCTCTGATAATGCCAAAAACCTCTAACTTTACTTTGGTTTTCTTAAGAATTCGAAGTGTGTTGAGAATGTCCAAGAAACTATGTATTTATAGCCTTGGAAGCACCATTTTCGGAGCAAAAATGGTGATTGTTCTGAACTGGTGTGAGTGAGTATCGATACCCACTGAATGGGTATCGATACTTATTCAAAAAATGACTTCAGATCACCTTAGTATCGATACTAGAGTGATTTGAACACTAACAGTCGCACCCCCTCAGTAGGTATCGATACTGACATACTATCCTCATCTGTTGGCTTCTCTTTGGCTGGTATCGATACCAACAAGGTTGGTATCGATACTACAGTGACACCATCTCATTTTTGGAAAAGATTAAGGCTCCAATAGCTCCTAGCGACGATGCAAAGTGCAAAGTGCAAAGTGCGCCCAATCGCCCTTTTCGCACACGCATGTGTGCGGTGGTGCACTTATCAATTCCAATGAGGACCCAACACTTAAAAGATAAACTCTAATAAGTGTAGTCACTTATAAACCTCAACCTTCTATATCTCCTAAGCAATGTGGGACTAAACTTAAGAAGAGTTAAAGCAACAAACTCACCCAAAGCTATTTTAGAAATTTTACAATAGTATGTCTAATTCTTCTTGAGTAAGTTCTTGAGACATAAGGTTTAAACACATCTTATTCACTGTAACGGTTAACTATTAACAAATACATCTATGTAATTTAGGAATTGGTCTTTACATTTAGAAAGTGATAAAAATTATCTGTTAGTAGACTTTAAACCATTTGATAATTGTATAGGAAGTATTTAAGCCCTGTATTAAACCATTGTGATCTATGAACCCAAACCTCCTAAAAAATACGTATTGAATAACGTGTAAAACCATTCTCTTTTAGGCCCTGCTTGGTACACCGTGAATATTTGCAAATGAGAAAATTCACGGTTCTTGTAGGTGCTAATTAAAATTCTATAAATTAGAAATAAATTAAAAAAATTAGATTGTTTATTTTGTAAGGTCATTGCAAATCCTACTAAATATTTGTCATTAGATGTCCTCTTCAATCATCTACAAACACATAATAAACTGTGAATTTTTGCATTTGTGAATATTCACAGTGTACCAAACAAAGAAACATTAAAAGGCATTTTGGTGCCTCAACACCAGTATCTCATTTTCTACTCACTAGTTATTATTCTAATAGAAGAGCGTTTGTGTTGGTCACATTACGAACACAATACATGCATCATCCGTGATTTGTGTCACAGATGTGTTTCACCAGTAAACCTTACGCCTCTCTCTTTTATTTTTCTCTTGTAGGAATTCTTTTTTACAATATATATGAAATGATTTTTAATATGAATATATATCATATAAGAGACAATAATGTTGCCTAATCTAAAATGGTGAATCGTGGCTCAATCTATTGTAGCTCTTACATAGATCATATTTATGAATAATTAGCTCATTCTAAAACTTTAAAAACTATGGAAGTGATTGCAAAATAAAAGACAACTATGTTTTTCAAATTTTTAAAAAACCATCAAAATTTGTAACTAATTTATTAGAAATTAAAAATTTTAGAATGATGTGATTTTCAATTAAGATAATCTAAATGATAAGGATAATATTTAAGCTGAAAATCAGTTATTAGATCATGGTACATTGACAAACATATATAATTTTCATGTTATTTTCGTATTCACGCTCCATATCATTCATATTCGTCAACGTATCCTTGTCTCGGCTCAGTGCTTTCTAGGTCACATAGAAAAGAAACCAAGGTCCTTCGGTGAAAATGTTAAAAAGCAAGGGACCGGTAAGAAGAAAATATAATAACAAACGACACGTGTTAGTTCCTCTCACGTGTTTAGGGTTTATGAGGACTCCCTCTCTCAAAAGCGGCCTCGCTCTCACCAAAACTTGGGATATAGCAAGAAACCCTAGCTTAGGGTTTGCACTTCTTCCTCTTTCTCTTCGGTGGGTCACTCTACTCATCTCTGTTTTATTTTTTCTCGAACCTTAAGTTTTAGGGTTTCAGGTTTAGATCCATTAACGGGGATATCTGTTTTTCCATGCATACTTTTATTTTTCTGAATCCACACATTCTTATCCACACCAGGTTTAGGACGATTTCTATTACACGTTTTGTGAACTGCACTAAAAATTAGCGTCAAATCATCTGTGGTTTCTTATTCTGGATTTGTTTGATCTTCTGTACAGGACTCTAATCTGTGGTGGAGTTGCGGATAGACCAAATTTGTAAAATATGAGGTAATTGATCTAAGTTCCTTTTTTTTTTTAGATCTTCGTTGTGATGTAGTTATTGCTTTGATATTCTGTGAATGAAACACAATTCTCATGTTTTTTTTATGTTAATCTGGATTTCTTTTTGAAGTCGTGAATGGGTATTTGGTTTAAGTTCATTTTTTTCCCACTTGTGAATGAAACCATTGTTTCGTGATTGTTAATGTTATTCGGGATGTCTTTTTTTAGTTGTGGATGGTTTAGAAAATAGAAATGTAAGCTATTAACGTTGTCGAGGTGATTGATCTGCTAATCGAGTTTGCTATGGTGTTTTTGGGTAAGGGTGGAGCTGTTTGTTGGATAAAAATGTTTTCCCAATAGAATTATCTAGTATGGGTGTAGCTCTGGCTTTCAGGAAGCCGTAGTGTCCTTTGTTAGTTTTCTTTGATAAAAAAGTGTATCACCTTGTCTGATGTGAGATAGAAGCCACTTGAGCTGCCTTTTTGAAGTCTATTAACTTTGGATTATGCTCTTATAGTTCAAGATTTTCTGTCTGCCTCAAAGTGAAATACAGGAAAAGATCCAACCCTCCAACTATCAATTATTTCAATTTCCACTGTATTCTATGCTGTTATTTATGTGAAATCAGAAACTTTGTCTTGGTGATTAAATTGTGCCTAGAGCAAGCATAAAATTTGGCAATCCTAGTGTTCTGGGTGATTGGATTTGCTTCGTCTGTCCTGCGGACTGGGTGGATGATTTGTGTAAGATATTATAAATATGCGCATTGCGTAAGTGCTCCTGTGGTAATTGGTAATTGAGTTTTTGAGTTATGTGGGTATGTTTTGGTGAACCTAATATGGTGCTATGATTGTGGTGATGTTTAACTTGTTTATTAGTTCTATTACCCTGACTTTTGTGCCTTTTTCTTGGTCTGTAGTAAGCTCCAGAGTGATGTATTGAGGGAAGCCATCTCCCAGATTGTTGCTGACGCCAAAGAGAAAAAGCGCAATTTTACTGAGACTATTGAGCTCCAGATTGGGCTCAAGAACTATGACCCCCAGAAAGATAAGCGTTTCAGTGGTTCCGTGAAGCTGCCACATATTCCTCGCCCTAAGATGAAGGTCTGCATGCTTGGGGATGCTCAGCACGTGGAAGAGGTAATTTTAGTAAACCTAGACTTGTGATACAATGAAAATAGTGCCAGTGAAAACCATTATACCCATCTGATTACACTTCCTTTCCTATGCTTTTGGTTATGTCAATTTGGAAGGAAGTCATACTAGCTTAAGTCATGATTCATCTTTTCATTTTTCTCTTGTTCAAAATTATTATTGAATTTTCTATGATTTCTGTGTATCATAATCAAATTATATTTATTTTTCACCAATTCAATGAAATAATAAAATTTTGCTTTTTATTTGTATTGTTATTAAACTTATTTGATTTATCAAGTCATCTCCTCCAAGTGTTTCTAGCTCTTTGCCCCTTGAATATTTTTGAGACGAGAACTTGTTAATGCTTAAATACTCAAATAAATGCATGATTTTACTGATTTTGTTTTGTTGTTGTCTCAACTTGTATGCGTTTTTCTGTTTTGGAAGTGCTTTTACATGCAACTTCACTTCTAAGACTTCTTTGTATCTAGTCTCCATGGTTTATGCTGAGATAACATTTTAGTGATGTTAACTGCAGGCAGAGAAGATAGGCTTGGCCTACATGGATGTCGAAGGGCTGAAGAAGCTTAACAAAAACAAGAAATTGGTCAAGAAGCTTGCGAAAAAATACCATGCATTTCTTGCATCAGAAGCCGTGATTAAGCAGATTCCCCGTCTTCTTGGCCCCGGCCTCAACAAAGCAGGCAAGTATTTTCATATGTATACAAGTTACAGCTTTTATATTGATAGTTTTGCACCAACTGGTAGTTATGATTCTTGGAAACAAAGGTAATATGTAAATTGGAATCCTAGTCAACTAATTTACTTGCACGTCTGATGAGTAATTATGATATCAGCTATATTTGGATGGTCATAGACATTCAATCAACGACATCGATACAGTTGTAATTTTTTCCAATATTTTAAGGATTACATGTTTACAGTCTTCCAGATCTCTTACATGTACTCTACTTGAACCTTGTCTACATTCAGGAAAGTTTCCAACACTGGTTACACATCAGGAATCCCTTGAATCGAAAGTTAACGAAACCAAGGCCATGGTGAAGTTCCAATTGAAAAAGGTTCTTTGCATGGGTGTAGCAGTAGGGAACCTCGGAATGGAGGAGAAGCAGATCTTCCAAAATGTGCAACTCAGCGTTAACTTCCTTGTGTCTCTGCTGAAAAAGAATTGGCAAAACGTGAGTTCGTTCACCCCTTCATCTCCATCGCTCATAAGATATCTAGGCTCTTAAACGGAACTTTCATGAGATATGATGTTTTGGTTTATTCTGAACTAAAAGACTGCCTTTTTTACTGTTATCCATTCGTTTTATTTGCTACTCCTTTGGCCCCTCTTTTTGATGACAGAGATCGATAAAGCAAGAAAATTTTCTTTTGTAGTCCTTTGAGAAATATGATTGGCATGTTGTATGATCAATTTCTTTTTTATTTTTTATTTTTTATGTGGTGATGTATTGTTGATTTCTCCTGGGTAACTGATTTTTGTATTTTGGTTTTGAATTTATATCACAGGTGAGGTGCTTGTACCTGAAGAGTACAATGGGGAAGCCAAGCCGTGTGTTTTAAGGAATTCATTTTACATACTATTAGAGCTGTTGTGTAGTGAGAGCAAGACATGAATTATTTTTGTCAAAGATGCTTAAATTTTGTTTTCTGAGATTCCTTTTTCTATTTTCCTTTGATATTTAGTTTGATTACTGCAGCAGCAATGTTGAATAGTTAACTTTAATATGATGTTTTGGTGGAGGACTAGAATAGAGCAGCAATTTTTCATATACGGCTTTAATCTTTGGTTGGTACCATTTGGTTGTGATGTTGGTGTAATGAGTTACACTTACAATTTTTTATAGATATTTATGCTTTATGCTTCAGTTAAAAGACTTACAAATGTCTTCATAACCTAGGTCACATTTCTAGGCCGACCTAACAGACATTAATGAGTTGTATGGTGAATGCCCTGCAAATGGAATTGTACTAGTAGTTTTACCCATTGGTTGGGCACTGTTTGTTAAGTTGTGTTTAGTGTCAGTCTTAGTTCTAAAGTGGGAGCGGGAGCGCGAGGTTCCGGAGCGGGAGCGTCATCCGTATACCAAGGTTTCCATCTAAAGTATTGAACGAGCGGGACGCTCAACCATTGAGCGGCATGCTCATCGTTCGGAAAAGGATCTATTTTAACATATTAAGGGAACTGCTTCATCTATCACAGAGACCATCGCTGAAGGAATGGGCGTGAAAACGGCATAGAAGCTTAAGCTCTAATATACTAAGAGGGCGTTTGGCAATCAGAAGCAGAACTTATGGCTTCTAAAAAATAGTAAAAGTGCTTTTGAGAATAAAAAATAAAGAGAAATTAGTATGGTAAACTATTGACTTATAAGTCTAAAAAAAATGATGAATTATTAGTTATTACACGGTACTCGAGGAGAAGCAACTTCTAAAAAGTAGGAAAGCAAAATTTTTTTACTCTAAAAAGAAGTAACTTTTTTACTTCTAAAAGTCACTTTGAAAAAATGTTACCATACAAACTTTTTTGCTTCTTAAGTGGTTGCCAAACAGCCTCTAAATAATGCTCTATAAAATCTCTCTTTGTTCTTACTATTTGATCCATCACTGATACCATCGCATTGTTCAAGTCTGTTTTTCAATTTTCAAAAATCTCTCTTTTTAACAAACCCAAAGAAGATTAAACTCTAATATACTAAATAATGCTCTATAAAAAAAATAAAAAAATTCCACCCCATCCACTTATTTTTCTCTCTATCTTACAATCAAAATGAAAAACCTTTGTACAGATAAAAAAAATAAAAACAAAAACTTACTGTTGATCAAATTTTTAACTTACCAAACAGAAGAAAAGAAAAAATTAACGATGAAATCCTTGAAGGTCTTGTTTTTAAAAATCTAACACAGGTTTTTCTCAAACTTTTTTGTTACACTTAATGGTCTTTTTTTTTTCCTGGTAAACTCCTACATATTACGCCCATATAATGAGGGCAATTTTTAAAATTTGAAATTCGGGTGCACTAACACTAGACTAGGGTAGATCCATAACTACCCTGCATGCAAGGATATGAGTACATATATATACAAGAGGCATCATCCCCATAAACCTCCGTTCAGCATCAAACGCCATATACCCCAAATAAGACAGCCTTCATTGTCAACAAAACTCAAGAATGACAGTAGAATGAACGTACAAAAAGCTCTGTTTATTTATTGCTGTAATATGGTGCAGAGTTAGGTATTTGGAATTTTGGACTACAATGAACAAATACAATTCTTGTTATAGAAATGAAATAACGCAATATGCTGTATATTTCAATAAATTATTATGATGAAGAATAAATAAAAATTATGGTGCTTCACCAGGCAAAAGCTCTTGCTACTACAATGGAAGAGACAAAAATAATCTTGTGCGCCGGAACAGAGTATGAAGAAGATTTCAACTCGATCTCTACAAGATATGCTATTTCACCATGAAAGAGCTTTTACAACTACAGCCTCCCACTGCGCTTGGATTTGTTGCTACCTGCACATTGAAATGCAGTGTAACTACTCCTACACTACTTTGTTTTCAGAAGGAAATGGAGAATGTGAGAGGTCTTCTCTCATAACTGCACTGACCGGATAGAATGACCACAAAATAAACCATCTATTAAACGGAAGAGGACAGCAAAGATATCCTAGGGGGAATATAAAGTACCTACTGTTTCAGTGTATCCTACCAAGGAAATGCCCCAGGTCAAAGAATTGGAGATCTTAATGATAGCATTTCTTTGGGTCCTTGCCTTTATAGTCTAATCCTCCAAAGAATGTACTGGATTCATTTTTTGAGATTATCTGGCAGGTTTAATTTTTCATTTTGCGCTGGCAAACATCAAAATGAAGGTTTTTTTTAAATTCCTGTGTACAGAGCTTGTAGATGTTACAACATACCACATATATGAGCACATTAGTACATCTAAGCTGAAGAAGGTAAGTTTAAGTTATGAATTAGCCGAAAGTTTGCCTATAGTTTTCTATTGATAAACTGTTAGTTCATCTAGATAGTTTAAACCCTGTAGAAAGCATTTTACTTCGAATGCATGGGTTTACATGGTTCTCTCTCATCTTGTAGTTAAGAGCTTCTTTCTGTAGTCTTATGGATAAGACCATCTATTATGCTTGAATATGAGACAGAAGTGGCCTTTTTCACCAGTCTTAGCTGCAGCACCCTAGTAAGCACCAACTTTCTTGTATGTGCTCAAATGGGTTTGAAAGGTAACAGATTGAATTTAAAAAGAATTGATGCTAAATGAGATCTTTTATATCCTTGATTCAGTTTCTTTAGTTAAGGATATACACTACATACAGAGACCAATGCAGCGGTGGACTATATGGCAATTCAGGATACAGTTAGGGTTAATTACCATCTCAATTTGCATTCAATTACATTCAGCAAAAGGTGATTTACATCAGAGTGTTCTAATATTGTGCCATCGTCCTAGACGGCGACGAAAGTTTTGAAAGATACGTACATGTACTTTTAAGGTCAAGTAGAAGGCAATAATACCTTCTTATCTTTAAATCAAATAAGTTTTCAGTCATATGTTAACACGAAACGCTGCATGTCTAACAATAACAAGTAAAAAGACAAAGAAACTTACCACGAAAGCAGAGCGGATCAGCTCCTCAACATAATCAACAGTTGCACCTTTGACAAAGTCATATGAGATTTTGTCGACCACAAGCTTAACACCTTCTTTCGCAAAAACTCTAAAATCAATCAAGGGTAACAGGTGAGACATGAATAGAAGAATAAGTCATGCAGATTTTTATTTTTACATAAGAAACGAAAAAAAATGCAGTATATTGAGGAAAATAATTAGAAGACAACCTGTCATCTGGGTTAGTTTTTTCATCCAGCAGGAAAACATATTGGAAGCCAGAACATCCACCAGTCTCAACACTCAGCCGAAGCATTTTATCTTTGGGAGATGCTTCTCCGGCGTGCAACTCTTTCAATCTCTGCAATGCATGCCTAAAGTCAAATTTGAAGTAAGTGCAAAGATTAACATTTTTACAAACGACATTGAGCAGAATGATACCAGAATGATACATATTTTCCAGAACTAATCACCAAAATTATAATTTAACAGAAGAAACTACAAGGTCAATCAAATACTATATCGGCTAAAAAACTAGGAAGATATAAGGATATTTAGCTTCACTAGTTGTTCAAGACTTTTTGGTTTAGTGATCTTGACTTCTTGGGGATCCATTGTAGTTTGGTAAATGAAGCCCCACCTCTTTGAATTTCCCACGACGCCATAAATAATGCCTACTCCAAATAGGCTCCAAATCCAAATCTTATGATTTACTCCAGGGGTCCTCCAATGCCAATATCAAACATTTTAGATTGTTTATCCTCATACATAATGGGAAAGACCCATATTCATGGACTTTCCAACCTCACAATAGGTAAAGTCAGGATTTTTTTTTATAAGCCTCACAACAAGTGAGTTGGGATTGAACCCTCAATCTCATGTACATGTTCCTTTAAGAAACATAAGTTTCGTAGAAATTGGCTTGCTCTTAAAGAAAACAATTATACAGCAAGCTCTTGCTAGACAATGTGGTCGTAGCGGTTCCTGCACAGCGCTGCTTACCATCAACCATGACTCTAAACCAATTTAATTCCACTATATAGTCATTGAAAATGCCCTCAAACGACACCATGCATCCTAGAATCCAAATTTTATCAGAAAACAGGTTTTATTGATGTAGAGGTAACTATTGAATCTGGAAATTATATTGAAATTCAGTTTGTGAATTTAACGCTAAATGATTACATAATCCCTAATTAAGATCTACAAAATTAAAAACAGAACCGTATTAATTAAACAATTAGCTCTAACCTTAAAAAGTAACTCAATTTTAGAGAGAGAGAGAGAGAGAGAGAGAGAGAGAGAGAGAGAGAGAGAGAGAGAGAGAGAGAGAGAGAGAGAGAGAGAGAGAGAGAGAGTACTTGAATGCAATTATCGGTCATGTGGACTGCATCTTGAATTGCATACGGAGCTTCCTCAAGAGCAGAAGAACTCAGAAGCCTCTGATTGTATCGAAGCCGAGTCGTGACGAAGGGCGTCAGACGGTGAAACAGAGATCTTGAGTAGTAGTAGTTGGACATCGCTTCTCTCTCCGCGCATAATAGCACCCACCCTCGCCTTCGAATCCTCCTCCCACCCCTTTCACGGTACTTCTGTAAAAATTCTCTTCCAACGCCAAATCTTTCCCCAAACGAAAAGAAAAAAGCAAACAGCCTAGCTAAAGTGCGCCGTTAGCGCATAACAACCAGACCCTCTTAGTGTGGGTCCCGCAGCTTCGTATATTTTAGACACTAGACTGACGATTTTTAGATCCGAAGAAGTTTTATTTTTCTTTTCGGAAGGAGATGGCAGTAGAAGGAGGAAACGAGGGATTTCAGATCCGAAGTCTTCAGATTTCTGATAAAGCCAAGGGTTTCATAGAGCTTCTTCAACAATTGAGCGTTTGTCATTCTGTTTCAGATGAAGAATTCGAGGCGAGGTTTCAAGACCTAAGTTCTAATGGCGAAAACCACTTGATATGCGTCATTGAAGATGATCGAACCCAGAAGATTATCGCGACTGGGTGTTTGTTTGTGGAGAAGAAATTTCTGAGGAATTGTGGGAAAGTAGGGCATATTGAAGATGTTATTGTGGATTCTAATGCTAGAGGGATGAAATTAGGGCAGAAGATTGTTGAATTTCTTAAGGAACGGGCTCGATCAATGGGATGTTATAAGGTGATTCTTGATTGTGATGTTAAGAACAAAGGGTTCTATGAGAAGTGTGGGTTT
The DNA here is from genome assembly GCA_002174775.1 of Macleaya cordata. Lineage (NCBI taxonomy): Eukaryota > Viridiplantae > Streptophyta > Magnoliopsida > Ranunculales > Papaveraceae > Macleaya > Macleaya cordata. Next base: position 1,367,229 of record MVGT01002043.1, read on the forward strand.
GAACAAAAGGGAATTCAGATGGCAAAGTATTTCGATTGAGTTACTAAATTTTTAATGTTATCAGTTCTTGTCCTCTATCAAAAGCTTTGTTGTTCGTCATTAAATTCCTAGAACAGTTATGAAGAATATATGATAGATATATATATATATATATATCTCTGAATTCAGATGCCATAGCTTCTCGATTGAGTAATCATTTTTACTTTATTTTTTTTTTCCTCGTGTCCGATCAAACTTTTGTTGTTTGTTTGAAGAGGTGAAAATAAGTGAAATGCTACTGGGAGTAACGCAATGCGTCAGGGTCACTGGAATTTGATACCACGTTAAGCCACGTGGCACCTCTCATATTTCCTTCGGAGTCAGTATATGGAGACTGCTAGCTTGACACCAGGTTTGGTGTCAACAACAAGCTTTTGGGGTCCAGGTCTGATTTTTAGTGATGATGTTCATCTAGATCATTATCACAAAAAATTAACTCATTTTAAAACTTCTAACCTCATCAAAAGTTGGACTCTATTCCTCACTGTTTATTTTTTTACCGTTGAATTCCAATCAACTTCGAGTTAACTTTTGATCTGGTGAAAAAAATATCCTCACAAAAAATCAGTCTTTGGGGTAGACCTTAAGTCTTTGTATTGGGTCATAAAGGCTTGGTGTCGACGCCAAATTTTGGTGTCACACTAGCACGATCCGAAATATATAAGGTAGTTTTAATTTCTCGAGCACTCGACCTCATCAAAACTTTACCAGGGTTGATATAGGAGAAGCAAAATAGAATGGGGGAAGCTTTCTTTCAAACATTTAAGCCTAAAACCCAGTAAGCTACATACTCACTCCACAAAAAGGTACATTTCACCACCCTCATCTTCCCTACAAATCACTACTACCACCACCTCCACCGCCACGCCAAAGGGAGGAGAAAGAGAAATCGAGAGATCATGAGAGAGAAAGGAAAACAGAGAAAGAGATCGAGATCAAAAGAGATCTAAAAATTTTCTAATCTCTCTCGATCTCAATCTCTTTCTCTCTCTCTCTTAGAAGCGATGGGGCGTGATTGTGATATGGTGGAGGCGGTGGTGGCAATTGTAGCATGGTTGTGGAGGCTCTCTTGTGGTGTAGTATTTAATGTACTTTTTATTCTTACATTTTACTAGGGGTGTGTACTAGGACTCAGTGAAGATACTCTCCCAATTCATGAGGTACATGTTAAATTTCTTGACAATCGACATTACAAATGAAAAAAAAACTATGACATCAATTTTCAAAGGGCAAGTTCAGTAGGATTCTTAAATCTCATGTGGTAACACTGCAATTTATGGGTGAATAATATCTGATAGGAGTAACAATGGTTCGTGTAAGCTGGTTCCTATCGGTTTGGTTTCGGTTCCATAGATATCATACCAAGAACCGGAATCAGATTTAACTGTTCTAAACTCCAAGACTAAAATGTGTACTAGAACCAGAATTCGAAAAAATTCTGTTCCAGCTTAGCGGAGCATGAGGAAGCTTACAAAACAAAAGAAACAAACATACCGGATTAATCAAAAGTTCGAGTAAGATTTAAGATGACTTTTTATTTTTATTTTATTTTTTAAGTGACACGACCCTAACATCAATGTTTCTTTCAGATGATTTATCTCACCTATCTCATCTTTCAGAAGTTAAATAAAATAAAATAAAGGAGTCCACAAAAGCTCGTCTTTCAGAAGTTTTAGAGAGAGAAAGAGAGAGAGAGAGAAAGAAACTCCCTTTTGTTCTTCTTTCCCTTCTCTTTTACTTCTATTTCTCTCTCCTCTCTGCATCAACTTTCCATAACCCTAAAATCGATTTTAGAAATCTCAATTTCCAAATCCTAGTTGAAAAAGACACCATATCTATTGGTTTGTTGAGCTTTTTAGAATTGAAATTCCACTTTGTTTTTGCCCTAAAATCAGGTCTGAAAGAAGAAATTTTGCCGATCTGAGATTGTTTCTGTTTTTCGTCTAAATCGTTTTGAAGTTCATATTGGAGGGTATTTCTTTTAAGGTTGTTACTTGGTTGTAGCCAGTCGAAATTGAGGTTTACTGAGAGAGAAAATGACTACGAGTATCCGCGAATGGGAATCTGATCCCCTGTTTTCTGCCGCAGAAGTTGTACAGGATTCGGCAGACCGGTTAGTTTTCTTCAATTTTATTTCTGTCCCTAGAACCCGTGTTAATGAGTAAAAAGAAATGGTTCTGGTTTGTGGAATTTGGAGAATTGTTAATTTTCTTTACCCTGTTGTGGTTCTTTCCCTTGAAGTTTGATCTCTCCTAAGTCCTGAGTGTAGGAATCATGGTTTCTGATGATGATGGGTGTTTTAATTTACTTTGCATTTAGTGGAATCTCTCATTATAAATTTTCTTCTATCCCCATAGTTGGTATGAAAAATCTTGCTGAGTTCGATTTAACTTCGTTGTATTGGAAGTAAACATTACCATCCATTAGTGGTGAAATTATTTTCAATAATGTGGTCATTACCAGATGTTATTCTAATAACAAAATTATGGAAGCTAGAGATTAATATGAAAGCCAACACATAGATACACTTATAGGATGATTTTTTTTTCTTTCTTCTTTTTATTTGTTTAAGTTCTTTAGATTATGAAAAGAGTAAGAACAAAATTTATCTACATGTATATGGGGGCGAAAATGTGTACAATACGGGCCTGTCCACTAGCAAAGGGAATAAGATGAAACTTAACATGTTGACCAGTGATTTTATTGGATCCCATGTAAAGAGATATATGTACAATATTCTGAATTGGATTCTCCATTTTAGTGATTTTCTACTCTGAATTTTCAGGATGGATTCCATTTATCGGATAATGTTGCATGAGCAAAGTCTTGTTCATGAAGACGCTGCAGACCCCAAGCTCCATAGTTCAATAGACTATCATAGACGTGATCTTGTTACTGCTCTAGGAACAACCAAATGGCAGGTAGTTAATGATATTAACCTTCCAAATTTATTTATTTCGTTTGTTATTTTGCTTACAGCGTTTACTAGCATATTTTGTGTGTTTTCTTATTAGTTGGAGGATTTTGAACGGGCTGTCAATCTATCAGCTATATCAGATGGGTCTCGCATGAGGGAAGATGCCATTTCTAGACATAAGCAGTTTATCAGAGCCATTCAAGAACATATTTCTCACGTGGAAAAAAGCTTGGATGACCCATCAGCCGGAGAGGTTGCCAATAACAAACAATGGGTAAATTTAGATGAACAAGACAGAGATGGGTTAGCATTATTTCTTTCTGGAGGTAATTCTATTGACCACCGTGTCCTCTATGACTCAGAAAACAGTAGTATTATGAGAAGGTTCCTTGATTCAACCACAGCTTCTGGATTTGATGACAACAGTGATGAGATTATTGAGCTCAAAAGCGAAGAAAATGAAGACAATAAGATGAATGGGGTTATGCATATTGATCGTGGCTTTGATTCTGTAAAGGAAAATAAGTTAAGGAAAGTGGGTTCTAATTATTCTACACGTTTTGGTCATGAAGCTTCAGTTTCAATCCAAGAAGGTCTAGGGGACGAAGTTGGTGGAGGTGTCAATTGGGATTTGGAGGGTTGTGATTCTAATGCCAAAAGCTTCTTCTCCAAAAGCAAGTTGAGAGGATCCCGCTGGCTAGATATTTTGGAGTTCTTCAGTAAATTCTGGTCAATATATGGGAGCAAGATGACTAGGAGTTTTACAAAAAGGAGGAAAGATGGAGAGGTGAGAGATGGTTTTGACCAGAGGCCTTCGTCTTCGTATGCGTCATATATGGACATTTGCCAAGCTGAACAGGTAAATTTGCATTATCCATTGACTGTGCTACAGCTTAAATGCTATTGTTCGTGTCTTCGAGACAGTTTCCTTTTTTGCAATTCGGTGTATGGAAAAATACTACATGTCAAAAGACTTTAAGTATTATTCGGGGCAGTGTTTAAAAAGGCGGGTGAAAATTTGGTTATAATTAAAATTAATAATATTTAAATATTTATAATAATTAAAAAAATTGGTATTTTTTAATTCTAAATTTATTTTTCAAATATTACGGAAAAATTGTGTATAGCGTAATACAATATACTCATATAATTCGTGAATTATTACTACCTTTTCAACTACGAGAGTCTAATACAAATTTAAGTAGAAAAACATGAAATTCCTGTATTAAACGTGATTTAAATGGGTGATTGCTTACAAGGGTCTGGAATTCTAATGTTTGCTAGAGTCTACTGACTTCTGAGAGCTGGAATTCTATGGTACCGGTATGGTAGGTAGACCACATAGACACACTGTCACTTGTAAGGATTCAAGATGCTTAGTAGCTTCACAGAGCACTGTTTCACTTGGACAGTCATTGGAAGTAAGAATTGTATACTTACTAAAAAGAAAAAAAGCAAGAATGGTCTAGAAGAAACCTACGAGTCACTGGTAGAATATGACCAATCTTCAATCATAAAATAGCTATTATAACCCTAGAGGGTGGTATACCATATATGCCTTCTCGCCATCTGATAAATAGATAGGTACTACCAATATGCGTTAGCTATATTTACTATTATACCATTGGTTAAGCTTCATATCTTGATGGAGGAAGTCGGTGCTACTATTTTTTGGAAAACAATAAGAAAAAATGAGAATAATGAAGACACAGAAGAGTCGTTGAGTGTCACTGCCACTTGTTAAAGTCACTTTTACTTGTGCATATAATACTAGAAAGGAAGTCCTCAGTGAGTGGAAAATGACAAAGCCCGGAAGAAGACAAATCAACAGCGCACTCATTTTACATACTTGTTTGATTTTGATTTCGGCAAATACATGCTTGTAAGGAAGGGGACGATAATAAATAGGGAAGCCATATAAACTTAAAAGGAGAGCATGAATTCAGCTTGAAAATTTGATATTTTTTAAGAGGATTCATTCTCCAAAAGCCAAAAATCTGGTATAAGGAATTGTTGCTGCTGCTGTTAGCCAACCGAGATTACATAGTACATTACCTATGTATTATGAAGAATAAACTTATGAAACTTGATGAATCCAAACAAGAAACGGAAGGACTAAAGTAAATGAACATAAATAGCTGGAAAGGTAAAAAAAAAAATTTGAAGCGGGTCAAGTGAATTCGTGGGGACTGTGTGACCTGACTTATAGGGTACCTGGACATTCTAGAAGATGAGAATGTAACATTTGACTCATTGAACTTAGTTGTGTGATCTGTGCTGTGAGTTTTCTGATACTTATGATTGAAGTTGTCCTTTACAGGGTCAACATGCCTGGATGGGATTGGCTTCTGGATATGGCGGTTGTCGTGCATTATATTCCAATGTATTGAGAAACACCATGAAATCATGCAGCTGGTTTGGGATTTGTAAGGGGAGATTTACAAGGTTGCAGTATTTTATCCACATTAACCGACCTTTAATATGGTTAATGGCAGCAATCTTTGTCATACTGATAATCTTTGGTAAGGAATTGGTTCTTTCTATATGCTTTTATAAGTCTTTCTCTTACCTCTCAAGGTGAATTCCTTCTTCTGTTTAAATTTAATTGTAATTACTTGATTGGAATTAGATATCTATTCTTAATTCTTCTTGTCATGAACCTCCTGCTAGATGCATATAAGTGAGTTTGTAGTAGGATTTATGTAGTATTCCCGAAGCTCTTTGGGCCTATTCCAATCTGCCTGTGGTAACCTGTGCTTATGGCCGATTGTTGTTCAATTCCCGTGGGTTTTCCCATATGGTGGGAGTGCCCAGGCTTGAAGTTCCCCTTCTACCGAGTGTTATCAGCTCTCCTTGTCTACTGGTCCAGATGTCCTACTCCATTTGCTTATCTTGAAAAGAGTAACAACATAATAGAATAGAAAAAAGAGATGAAAATCCTCTTCGGTTCGGTTTCGATCCAACCCAAATTGGATTGGATTGGTCGGTTTGGTCGGTTCGGAAAGATTATGCACAGACCTAAGAGGGACCTTCTCTGTTAATCACTGAATTGATGATGTAACCTACTGTCTTAGGGCCATTTTCAAAATATGAAGTTATTAGACCATTTCCATAAAGGTTATGGGTTTAATACAAATTCATTGCCGCATGTGGGGTACCTCGGGGACTCAGATGGTTGCTAAATGGGAACCCTGAGATGTTTGATGTGGAAACCCTAAGATGTTAGTTGATTGTGTTTCCTTTCTTATTTGAAATTCAAAGAAGACAAAGTTTACCCAATCAAACTTGTTTAAACTAAAATTTTGGTTAGACGTTCTGACCAGGGGTTATCCCAGTGTGCTGATATTTCATTGAATTTATTTTTAGTTTTTACGGTTAGGAGAAGAAACTTGGCAGACATATCTTTATTAAGCATTTTAGTTCCCATCTCTGAAGATTAGTAACCACCTAACAACTCCCACTATTCTTTTCTCCACGCAGGTATCTTGGCTTTCCGAGTTGCATGAAAATGTATATTCACATGGTCTATCATGATTTTTGCGAGTGAGATCTTGTGCAGGTATCCTCCAACCTCTGTGTTTCTCAACGTGGGTCTATTCTCTTCGATTCTGTCTGTAGGAATCGAGTTTTTGTTTGGGCGTGGAATCACAGCCATCATGTGCTAGCTAATTTTGAGCGGATGCATGTTGGAGTTGTTTTTCTGAAAATTCGTTGACACGTTCCAGTTTTCATAAATATTGTATTGTCAATGATATATTAGTGATCATAATTATTGTTTGTGACAACATAACGGGGCAGGGCTACAGGTCTTCTGAAACCAATATAGGCTATCTATCCCCTGAGTCAGAAAATCAACCAGCGGCCCGAGCCTACTTGTCTATTTTTCAAGGACAAGAAGGGGCATCTTTTGCTTTGCCAGGCTCTGTGTGGAAGTCATATCCCATGTTGTTTCATATAGGATATTTCAATTTTTAAGCACTGGCCGGGAGGTTGTGCATTCTGCAGGTGTGCTTACATTCATGCCGTATCCTTCTTGTATCTAGATATCACTTTGCCCGGTAAGCTAATGCATTTGAGGTTGGTTGAAAATGTAAGTGAAATGTCAATTGTTGAGTGCTGAACCCTCAAACTAGAACCAAGGGGCAGCATCAAGTCTTATATATGATTGTGGCAAGTGAGCCATTTTTAAAGCTTATTTTGGCCACCAAGACCTATGACTTCAGCTCTGTCAAAAATGTACCAGCATATGATGCTCTCAAGACCTTGTTAGATTTTTTTTTTTCTTTTTCTTTTGAAGATCAGTTGGGTTAGGCAAGCTTTCTGATATTTTATGCAAATCTAAGTAATAGCTATGAAGAGGGAGGGATTGCCATTGGAATATCTTGAAAGTTACAATATCCAATCTTTTTAAGTACATTCATACCTATCTGAAAATGAGTTCCTACAATCTTACGTTTATATAATACTGATATGCCAATTCGGAGCTTACTGAGGACATGGCTGTTGGATGTTGGTAAAGCATGCTGCTACCTCAGGGCATCTATAAACCCAACAATATAACCCATGTGTGTGTAATGATTGAACGCATGACAGAAAGACATCCCTGGTTAGGGTTGCGGTTCGCCATGCCCCAGTAAGTCAGCCTTCCTGCGTCGTCGGTTTCATAAATGTGTAGCCAGATTGAATCTAGGACGAATGACCAGGATCATCAAGAAAAGAAAAAGACTAATACTCGTGGACTCATTTGAAAATTGAAAGGAAAATTATCTAAAAACACCGTCTTTCAATGTTCTTTGTTTGCTGAGCATCTGGTTAGGATAATATCCAATAGGTACAAAGTTATGACTTTCAATGAAATAATTATCTAGCCATATGGTTACCCACTGGTGGTCGAGCTTTGTAGAAAAGTTTGACCACCAGTGGTTGAATTCATCGTTTTCTTTGAAAAAAAAAAAAATTTAATATGAATTTTTTTTTGTCTGTGTAATGGCGAGGGGAAAGAAGGGGAGGGAGGGAAAGAAAGGGAAGGAAGGAAAGAAAGAGAACGAAGAAAAGAAGGGGAGGGAAGGAAATAAGGGTGTGGATGTGTCATCTCGTTTGCTTTCCTCTCTTCTCTCCTTCTTTCTTTCAGTCTTCTCTCTGCCTCTCTTTTTCACTTTTCTCTCTCTTTCTGTAATTTTTAGGTGGCCGACGGTGAGATTGAGGTGGCCGGAGGTGGAATTCCATTCAGTGGTCGGTGGTAGAGGTGATGTGTTAGTTTAGTTTACACCTTCACCACCCCCTTAGTAAAAAGAAAGAAAAAATTGAAAGGGGGATTTTAGACTAAAATCCCATTTAACTTGTCCATCCCCCAACATTTTTAAGAACCCCTTGACAGCACCCAAAAATTTATGTCAACCTAGCAGTGTCCTTTACGTAATTGAGAGTCTGAAACATTCGAACAAATCTGAGACAGAAATCACGCAGACGCACACCAGTGAATGTATGTACATTTGGCATTATCCCTCCTTCTTCGGCCATTAATAAGCTGAGTGAGAGACGCTTAAAACGCATTTTCTCTCTCTTCTCTCTCTCTCTCTCTCTCTCTCTCTCTCTCTCTCTCTCTCTCTCTATAAAATCTAAGCAAGCACCTACTATTCGAACTCTCGGGATTCTCCGCGCTTTCTAGAGAGAAGAGATAAGTACTGTTCGATCTTATTTTTGCTACGGTATGATCTCTCCTTCACTGATATTAAATCCGTTAAATGCAAACCTGACCGTCTTCTTTGATAGTTCGTGTTACATTAATAATTCTGTTAATTGTTTGGTTAGTTAGTGTAATTTTCATTCTCTGAAGTTTGTTTTAATCTTTTGAAGCTTCAAGTCTTCTGCATGTTGTTTGAACGCTGGATGATCAGTCGTTTGTTTATGTTGATTTCGTGATTTTGATTGATCTCCTTGTGATGAGTTTGATTAGTTCTTAAAGTTAAGAAAACTTGTCTTTTTTAAGGGATTTCTGTTGATTTATGATTTTTTGATCTTCACTCTTTATTTATGATTTGATTTTTTTTTTTTACCTCTCACTACCAGCTTAACTCTCAGCCTTGAATTGTAGAACCCTAAACGCTGGTTTAATGAGTAATGAGGATTCTTTGTTTTTAAATTTCAGTATCAGCGTTAATTAGTAAAAGTCATTTCGTGATGTTTCTCTCTCTACTGATGCATTTAGTGGACACGAAGAGGAAATGCATTTAATTTCAACATTATTTTGTTATGGAGAAAGCTATTCATGCAAGGTTTTATATGTACATATCTTTTCGCCTGTAGTAGGGGGGTCCAGAAAATTACATTGTTTCTGTGATGATTCTGTATTATACTTAAATGTTATAGCTAGTAATAATAACTTAATATAAATATGATTCTGTATGCTAATCAAAGCTTTTCAAGGAAAGATGAAACTAAGGTCCCGTTGCATAATGTAAAACAATTTAAGAACTTTAGCCATATGAAGGAAAAATCCTGCAGAGGCCCATTTTTAATCCTTTGTATATATATCCATCCATACCTGAGTGATGTGTTTGACATTAGATCTAATTAGTATCGTGCTTTTAGGTTGTGAACCTAGTGAATGTATATGATCTTGCCCACCAAAAAAGAGTTTGTCAACCAAACTCTTATTCATATAAGCATCTCCACAAGTTTTCTTTTATTTTTGGGGTAACATTTGTGACTGTATGATTTTCTTGAGAGGTTATACTTTTGGTGCGTTGATTTCCATTTCTCAATTATCTTTTGCTTGATCCCATATGTAGGATGATCAGTTTGATTAATACAATATATGCTAGATTTAAGGTGTTTGGATTGTTGTAAAGTGAACTTCTACCACAATACAGGGTAAGATTTCATCTGTAAATAGTTCACATGTTGGAATGGCATTACAAACTTCTGAGATTGCTTGGTGCGCATGGTGCTTGGCCATTTGAGTCATGCGTCATCTAAAGTCCAAAAACAGATCAATCTGGAGTCAAATCTGATAATCATTATTTCCATTACATGGTTGAAACATGGAGCCTCGAGTGAAGAGCAGGAAGCCTATCGCTTGCCTCTTCTCATAGTGCTCCGAACATCAAATGTTGCTTTTGGATCGAGAGAAATGGATGGTTTCATTCCATTTCTTGGTCAACTAGAAAATGGCATACATTAATTATTAGGGTATTTAAGTTGGGCGTCATATAGACCTTTAAGATGGCAGACCGACAGTATAATGGTACAGCAAATACACACGCAGATGGGATTGGAAGACTGCTGAGCGGTGCTTAACCATGGGAAGTCTCACAGAAAAAAAGAAGTCCAATTAGATGATCTTACCATTTTCTCTATTATATGATTTTCTCTATTATATGATTGTACTACCAAACTCATATGCAATGGTCCAAGAGAAGTCTACAGGGCAGTGGTGAAGATTATCTAATTGTGTAAAGATTCTGTCCAGAAGTTCTGAATGGGACAGATGGAGTGGTGGGTCTTTAACACACTCGATTCTGTGTTGTTTGTGGACCTTCCTTCGGAGTTGATCCAGAAAAGTGAACCACTCTGTTTGATTTAACTGTTTTCAAGTTACTTCTTCTTAGATCAGTGGTTTCACTGGATATTTTTTCATAGATCAATGAGAAATCCTACTATTTGGGTTCAGGTGTAAACATGTCGACCATGAAACTTCCTTCTTCCAGCATGATCAATAGTGGAGGTCAGATCAGAAGTAGCAGTGCCCTGTACAAGTTCCCATCTTCTTTCGGTTCTGTTAAGAGCATTTCAAAAGCATTTGGCTTGAAATCTTCCTCCTGCTTCAGGGTATCCGCCATGGCAGTGTACAAAGTGAAGCTAATCGGACCAGACGGACAAGAGAACGAGTTTGAAGCTCCAGATGACACTTACATCCTAGACTCAGCTGAGAATGCAGGATTAGAATTGCCCTACTCATGCAAGGCTGGAGCATGCTCTACCTGTGCAGGTCAGATGGTATCAGGTTCGGTTGACCAAATGGACGGATCTTTCCTAGATGAGAAGCAGATGGAACAAGGGTACGTACTCACATGCGTCTCATTTCCAAAATCAGACTGTGTGATTCACACACACAAGGAAGGCGATCTATATTGAGCGATAATGTTTCGGTAAATAATCTCCTTTAGTTAGTCCTTGGTTTTAGTCTTTTAGAGCTGTTGCTATTGAAATAAAAAAAACTGTGGTCCTGAATCGAGATGATATTTTGGGATGTTGTTTTCAGACAACTTGTTAGCTGGTATTGTCAGTTTGGTTCTTGTTATTGATATTTTGGTCTCAATATCTGCAAGTGCTGATTTTGATCATTTTCAACCTCATACAGAACATATCTATGTTCTTAAATATCCAACACTTGGAAAATGTGAACTAGCAGTTGATGGTTAACTTATGTCCATTTTGTGACCTGTAATCAACTTTATATAGAACTAAACACATGAGCTATTGGCTCAACGGTTGTGCACCCTATTTAAATCTGTCTTACTAGTTATTTTTAAGGCGCGGAAGTGCAGGGGAAGCGTGTAAAAGGATTCGAAAGATTTGATCGACTCTTCTTAGTTTGTGTGCGGGAATGAGATTTATTATTCTTAAGGTGTGGAAGTACAGGGGAAGCGTGCTAAAAAGTCTTGAAAGATTTGATTGACTCTTCTTATAGTTTGTGTGCGGAATGAGATTAATAGGGAATTCAGTTGTTGTATTTCAAAGATCATGTGATTCGATTACACTCTACTAAAAACTTGGACTTCTATAGCGTGTAATGCACATGATTTTCATAAAGTAATACTATGCAGTATTGTGTTTCACATGTAATTATCTTATCTTTAGGAAGTCATGTAAAATTGATATTTATAGTTTATGCAGTAATGTAGTTGGAGAATCTTCTGTCACACCACTTACGCTTCATTTATACTTGTATATAAAGGCTCACATGGAGATGAATCCAAAATATGATTTTTTTTTGTGAGGATATCTTCAACCTTAGATCATTTTCATAAAAAAAAATAGTTAATTAATCCCATGAAAAATTTGTTAAAAATTGACGATAAAATAGATTGTTCAAAAAGTTTAAAATTTTAATTATTTTTAGAGCTAAAAGTTCTAGAACTTTTGGGGTCTAATAGACGGGTGTAAATTAGGTGTGAGAATAACAGGGTGTGTTGAAAATAGTAGTGGGTGGAAGTAGAATTTTTGTAATGTTATTCAATGTTAGAATTTATTAATAAATATAAAAATATCCTTTATTTGAAAACAAAAATTTCGACTTCAATCCTATTCATCCTTTTAAGAGGATAATGGCATAATGCTTTTCATTTCTCCTCGCTGAGTAATCAAAAGGCCCGGGTGTATCTAGGCTAAATCATGTAATGTCATCTATCCACACTGCTGATTCATTGCTGATAAGAGGCTGATCCATATTTGACACACTTTACACAAGGGGTTGGATTTGAGAGGACGTGGGTGAAGAAGAATAAAGCACCTTTCTACTTAAAAAAAATACAAAAGAATAAGAAAAGGAAAAAAAAAACGTACCTTTCTTTCAACATAACCACAATAAAGAGCTTTTAAAGTATTAAACACTCAAAAATATAAAAATAATTAAATCAAGATATATTGAAGGTGAGTCGAATAAAGAGGAAAGTTTTGAGAAGCCACTTTATTCTTGTATAAAACTGTTTATTTTTTCTTTTTTTATTTTACTAAATTCATCTCAGATGCACTATAGATTAAGGTAGACTTCAAAATATAATCAACCCCAAAATTTGGCTCTTGGGTTTGTTTTTATATGAATTTTTGACTGCTTTTTGCTATGAGTTTTGAAGAGCATCAATGTTGGAATAAAGGGGAGTTTGGTAAAGTTTAATTTGATTTTACGTGTTGAAGGCTTTAAATATCCATACGACTATGAATTAACTATAATAATTTCTTTTCTTTTCTTTTTTGTGAAAGTATAAAACTTCTAATAAATGATTTTCGACTATATGTAAGCCTTGTTTACATCTCTTTAACATAATTATTTATAGGTTGCACATGGGCCTTTGGTTCAATAGTTGTACATCTTTCCCATAAATTTTTGATAGTGGGAAGTCTTGGGATCAAACTTTCTCTTTATGGTGCATTTTCTGTGTTCTTGGCGATTTCACACGCCCGTTGCGTGTATCTACGTCATTATGGGCCCCCTTTATATGCCCCTTAATATTTATCATTGAAAATCTTAAAATCCAAGCACAAGTAAATTACCAAGAGAGTCTACTTGCCAAAAAATGGGCCAACTTAGGTTTCCTAAGTGAGGTTACATAAACCCAATAGGGCGAAAGATAAATACAAACAACTTAATAAATTATACGTTGGTTTTGTGTCGTCAACAATATAAATTTTACAAAATGATTTATCGGTTGTATAAAACTGACAAACCACTTTATTTTTACATTGTTGGTTTTATGTTATTGGCGTGCTATTTTGTATTGTTGGTTGGGTTATAGGGACAGTTAAAATTTTAAGTTTTGTAAATTTAGAAAGGTTTTGATAACTTGTGCCTTAAGGGCACATGTTAAGGTTAAAGGTTTAAAAAAAAGGTTAAAGGCTTAATGGTTTGTTAGCTCATTTGGGTTGTCCAAATGGGCTGATTTTTTTGTAAATGTGTTATTTTCACTATTTGAAAGACATCTAAAAAAAATCAGCTTTATCAGATTCTAGCACCATGAATACTTAATCTATAATATATAACTATGAAAGAATAAATGACATTCAAAATAATTTTTTTCGAGGGTTAAAAATTTTTATTTGAGGTTTTTCTTTTTCATGGGCATCGATATAAAAATATTAAATTTATAATAAATTAGCTGATTTGAAGATGAAAAAAATATTCTTACAACTTTAACGTTAGATTGTGCCCTAGAGGCAGAAGTTAACTAGACCCTTATTAGAAACTAGTGTGAAAATATTTGTAGCCATTTAATGGAAGTCGTTGGAGACAGTTTTAAATGTCCACTCTATTCTGCTGTCATTTCAGTTGGCAACATTGGACGAGTAGCGTTTTCTTCTAAGAAACACCAATTAACTATTTTTTTTATTGGACAAACTTTCAATGTTGTCAGGCTCAGACATGTAAAGAATTCTGTCCACGTGAGGATCCAGATGGACTATATGTGGTCGGCCGCGACTAAATGAGGAGTCCAGGTGGACTACCTATACTCGAAGGCGTCGGCCACGACCGAAAAAAATAGAGAAATGATTTTGGGACCGGCTCTTTAATTTGTTTAAATGGATACATTAATATTGTGTTTGGATGTAGAATTCATGTTTCTCTGGAAAACATGAGTCCTTGGAAACATGAATCCCTAGAAACATGAATCCTTTGGTTTGTTTGGCAACCATAAAAGAATCCATAGATTCATGAATCCTTGGAAGCTTGAATCCTTTGGTTTGTTTGGTTGTCATTTAAAATCCAAGGAAAATCTCTATTTTGTTGTTTTAATTTTGAGGGTGTAATCTACATTGAGTTGGGTGTATACATAGTGAATCCTTAGTTTAGAATTCCAGTAAATTTTAAGGGGGGATGTGGGACTCCAAAATAGGGATTTGCTGGAAAACATGTTTCCCTGGGAAACAAGTTTCTAGGGATTCTTGGCAGCCAAACAGACCAGAGAAACATGAATCATTGGTCCCCACTGAATCTCTACCTTGGAATCCCAATCCAAACAAACCATAAGGTAACACTCACAATTCATCATTGATTGTGTATTTATGGAGTCCATCCAATTAACTGTTTTGCATAATAAATGGTGGATTAAAGGTGCCACCTCAATAGACAAATTAATTAAGCGGTCCTAATAGCAGTTCTCAAAAAAATAAGCAGGTACGAACAGGAGAAGAAATCTGCAACGACAAACCAGACACCTTATCTGTTTTTTTTTTGTTTTCAGTTATATAATAAGGCGGTAAGTGGTATGGGGCTTGAGTTGTCAGCCGACTTTTACGTGGTCGGTGTACCACACGTGGTGCTTACCAAGAAGTGCGTCACTAGTCTTCGATTTTGCGCCTTCGTTTTTTACCAGCCATCCCTCGCACAACCGTGAAGATCTTGACCGCCACGTGTCAGTCAGCCAAGTACGTATTTCACCTTCAAAAAACTATATAATAGGTAAACGTAAACAACTAGAAGACGTTATTAATATAGCGTTGACAATAAAAATCGTTTCTCTTGTTCCTGAAATTTGACTAAAACTAACTAATTTGTTTAACTTCACATGCCGTAGGGGCCTCGTGAAGTCCTCGCAAAGATTTTCATTTCTATTTTTAGTTTTTTAGATGATAGTCTGAGGAATAATGCTAAATTTATAGTAGTTGCTACAACAACTATAATCTCGTTGTGAATGTTTGAATTTCACACATTTTTGTTGTGATTTTTGTCTATTGTAATGTTGTAGGTGTTGGTGTAACCCAAGTTCAAAATCTCATATTGGTGAAATGTTTGGATATGTTGAAAAATACATTTCGATACAACTTAAAATATTTCTAAACGATACAACCTGATACAATTCGATACAACGCAATACAACCTGAAACATAACGATCGGTTTTGTATCGGTATCTATTACAAAACAATCTAATATAAATCGAACAGATACAAAACTTACAAAAATAAATAAATAAATTCAATGACTGTTTCGTTTTAGTAACTCGAAAAACCGAAATGAACGATCGAAGCACTTTAAAACGAAACCAAATTTTAAACAATGGTCGTAACTCTTGTACAGTCTTAATGTGATGTGGTATTGTACGTCACTGGCAAATTAAACAACAATATTATAATTTATTTCTACAAAAGTTCAACAGATTTAAAAACCTCTAACTTGCTCAAAAAATCGTAAAATTATAATCTTAGGGCACTTGTTAACTGACCCAACCTTTTACTAAGAGCATCTCAAATGCAAATGTCTTATAATGGAATGTCTTATCTACATGGCAACAAAATCTTCACAATAGACATTGTTGGAAAGAATGTATCTCCACTGCAAATGTCTTAGGATGACTTTTTAACCTATGTGACACTTAATTTTTTAATGTGTCCAACTTATTTTGTTTGAAAAGTAACTAAAAATTTTAGAGGGAAAAAAAACTGTTGATGTGGACCTTAAGACATTGTGAAGATGAATGTTTAGAAATAGATATTCTGCTTCCCAATGATTATTCTAACTACCGCTACATCAACATCATATACTTTCTACACATTAGTATTGGAGAAGGTTTTTGAAAGAAAATATCTAGTTATTCTACGTGACAGTCTTATTTTACTACATTCACATTAGCATTAAAGATAATCTAACTTAATCCATAGTCACTCAATCATAAAATAATTTGTTTAAATATGTATTGTACACTATACACATAGGCTAATTTTTTTTTTTGACAGGAATACCCATAGGCTAAATAATACCCAAAAAAAAAAAAAAAAAGTCTGAAATTTTTGCCGCCTTTGAAAAACTGAACATGTGCTTAATTAAGTGGCCATCAACCGGATAAGGCTCCTTCCTGGTCATGGCGGTAAAATGAGGGTTTCAACTGGTCAATCGACTCCAATTCTTTTCTGATATGTAGAACAGTAGAAGGAAGTAACTAACTGTTGTCGGTAAAGAGTCGAGTAAGGAGCCGCGTAAAATAAGGTTGTACACGTGTCAGTTAAACATTAACATAATCGTTAGCTTCAGTTGGCACGAGGATTATATATAGGTACACCGATATTACGCTGAGATTTAGGGTCGAACGATAGATAGGAGCGGAGATAATAATCTCAGATCTTATCAAGAACAAGATCAAGATCAGAGATCTCTGATCAATAATTCTAGTTTTCTTGATGGCGAGTTTCACTCAATTTCGCGCTCTTTTTATGCTTCTGCTTCTACTTTCAGGTCCGTTCAAATTCTTTCACTTCTCATTTTCTGGTAATTCTGTTTCAACTTTGAATGAAACACTTCGATTTTTTTTTTTTACTTCCCTTTGATCTCTTTCTTTTGAGCTTGTTCATGGCGGCAAGTATTCTATGTATCAGAAATGTAGCTTCTTTTCAGGAATTAAAAAGATAATCTTTTCTCTGTTCTTATCAAATTTTATGAGTCTAAAAAGTTTGAAATCTGAATCTCTCGCTGGTTTCTTGATTTCTTAAGATTTACGGCAGTGTAGATTTGTTCATCTTTGAGCTGAAATTTGAAGAATGAAAACTTGAAATCTTTACGTAACCTGAAATCTTTTTTTTTTCTTTGATGATGATGATGATGTAATCTGAAATCTTATTAATCTTCTTGTATGGCGTCTTTTTTTCTTGATTTCTGAAGCTTTGATTTGGTGGGAATTGAAAGCTTTCAACTCTATAATGTCATTTTTCAGTTGGATTAACTGTGAATTGCAATTGATTCATATCTGGTATTTTGATCCTCTGTTTTTTCTTTTTTGGAGCTCACTGACATCATCAAGAATCAGAATATCAAAATTCTGGCCTTATTTTAGCAGGAATTTAAAATTTCATTTTCATATATATAAATGGATCACTAAGATTTTCATAAATTATTTGAAAAATTTCGAAATAATTCGGATACATTTCGCTATCTTGTATTTCAATTTGTATTGTTCTTGAAAGTTCTGTTTCAGAATAGTCCTTAATTCCTTATTCCTTTTCCAAATTGCAAAAGTTCATTTTCAATTTTTTTTTTTTTTTTTTTTTTTTAAATTTTTATGGTTTCAATTATTTTTCAGGTTTTGTAGTCCAAATACTCAGCCTTGGAGTAGGAATCAACTACGGTCAGATCGCGAACAATCTCCCATCACCCTCACGAGTCTCCGTGCTCCTTCGATCCCTCAACATCAACAGAGTAAAACTCTACGATGCCGATCCAAATGTTCTTACTGCCTTTTCTAATACAAATGTAGAATTCATCGTAGGAGTAGGTATTGATGAAGTGAATGATCCTATAAAAGCTCAAGCTTGGGTTAAACAACATGTTCAACCCCATCTTCCTCAAACCAAAATCACCTGCATCACTGTTGGAAATGAAGTCTTTTCTGGTAAAGACACCCAAGCAATGGCCAATCTTCTCCCAGCTATGCAAACAGTTTATAATGCCCTAGTTTCACTTGGATTAAACACACAAGTTAATGTCACCACTGCTCATTCTCTTACTATCTTATCAAACTCTTTCCCTCCTTCCTCTGGTCTTTTTCGACAAGATTTCGCCGAATACATCCATGCCATTCTCAATTTCCATTCCCAAGTGAAATCACCTTTTCTGATAAATGCTTACCCTTTTTTTGCCTACAAAGATAACCCAAATGAAGTTTCATTGGAGTATGTTCTTTTTCAACCTAATCAAGGAATGACTGATCCAGTTACAAATCTGCATTATGATAACATGTTTTATGCTCAAATTGATGCCGTCTATTCCGCGATTAAAGCTATGGGTCATACTGATATAGATGTAAAGATTTCTGAAACTGGGTGGCCTTCTAAAGGGGATTCTAATGAAGCTGGGGCTACACCAGAGAATGCAATGATTTATCATAGCAATTTACTGCGTAGAATAGAGGAAAATCAAGGTACTCCAATGAAACCATCGGTTCCGATCGATATTTTTGTTTTCGCGCTATTTAACGAGAATTTGAAGCCTGGGCCAGTTTCAGAAAGGAACTACGGATTGTTCTATCCAGATGGTACTCCGGTTTACAACATCGGGTTACGGGGTAATCTTCCAGAGCTAGTCTATTCATCAGCTTCTATGATTAAGGTAAGAAACAGAGTTATTATACAAATAGGAAAGTTTACTTGCAGAGTTGCAACCTCTACTTTTTTGTTGTAACACACCTTTATTGTTACACTCCGTTTACACCCTTCATGTGGGGCCCACATGGAGATTACCCCACAATTTTTTTTGTTAATTTTAGCATTACGAACCGTTTAATTTTCAACCTATCTCTCATGGGGTTAAAAGTATTAGATCAATGTTGTTTCTTTTCTATCATCTCCATGTAGGTGTATATGGTAGGTGGGGGAGTTAAAACAAAAAAAGTGGAATTCTACAAGTAAAATTGGACCATACTAAATTCCACCTCTCATTAGTTACCAATACTAAAAAATTTGAGTCTGTAAATCTAATGCTAGAAAACCCATCTGTCTTCTCTTGCTCTATTGGTGCAGGTTATGTCCATTTTAAGTTTTTTGATCTCCATCATGGGATTTCTAATATTCCATGCTTGAGGAGCCCTTGTATGCTCAATATTGACAAACTTAGAGAGGGAGGGATCAAGAAAACAGAAGGAGCTGAAGCTTTGGAGGGAATCTAACTTATCTGCCTAAGCTGCATGAAGCTCTAACAGGTCAGTGATCGATTCTTTCTTTTTGTTTTTAAACAGTATTCAGTTGGGATTACTAATTTAGTAGCGATAATTAATAGTAGTTTAAGAGGTCACTCTTTTTAAGTAAAGAGATCAGAGAATTGAACTTAAGTCTGTGCTGTCATCAATAATAGTACTTGCACATGCTATACTTCTAGCCTTCTTCTATCATTGATCCATTGTGTTATGAATTTTGATGATAGATCTTTCTTCTTCTTGATGATCATATCTCTAAATTCAATCATGCAAGTGAATATTGTAGTGAACAAAATTCTTCCTGTCTGAAATCAGAACTTTACCTTTCTATCCACAGAAAAGGCCAATTAGATTCCGTCTTTCGGTTGCCTTTACCTCTTCTTTTTTTCCCCTCTTTTTCATAAATGGCCAACCGTCAAATGTCATTTGTTTTATTTGTTTATTATAGAATTGAGATTTCTACATCAGTCTTTTAGCTATATTTATTCATATCTCTATAGCATCAGATTTACGTTTGAATGACCCCATTTTGTTCATCTGTCATCTTCAAAGTCCATTTCAGTTTTGCATCAACATGCATAAGACTCCAACATTGTGGGTCCCCTGCCCCTTCCCCATGATCAAATTAATTCATCTTTAGCCAAAGCATGGAACTAGAGCTCTGGAGCATACCATATTCATATTAGGGTCTATCGATTGAATTAATTATTATTCAATCCAAAAGTCATCTCTTTTTCAACATTTTTATATTTATTTATTTTTATTATTTTATTAAGGTGTCCTATATAAAGATATAAAAGTCATTTGCATTGACTTTTACAACAAATGAGCCATGCTTCTTTTTGCTCTCTTTCATTCCAAGCAAATAAAAAGTGTCCTCTGTGCTAAATGCCCATTATTATGTTGGCACCTGATATTCCTTCACTATTAGTCTACAATATCCTACTGTTTTCATTCAAAGTAACTCATTTTATTCTCTCTATTGTTCAACATATTGTTCTCATTTTTTCAAAGTAACTCGTTTTATTCTCTTTATTGATATGAACATCATTTTCATATATTAAACTCGCTAAATACAATGTATTTGTGAAAACGCATGCGCCACCTACTAATACTTAAAAAAATACAATGTTTATAACATATTGTCGCTGTAGTCTAATTAAGGTGATTACAGTAGCCTACCAAACTAGAAGATTGTAAAGCGAGATTAAAGGACCCACACCACTTGGTCACTAGACCATTAATTAATTAAACGCATAAATGGTTGGTTAGCTATCCATACCAGACTGCAGCTGTGGAACACAATTAATTAATGGGACCTGAAACCATAAGTAAAGTCATTTTTGTCAGCTTCTTTTAGACACTGTGGATTTGGCACTGATTTTATTTATATTTAATAAGGAGGGTGTCAACCTACAGGATTTGGCACTGATTTTATTTTGGAAACACAAAAGCAACGCCTCAACTACCTCTTCAAAAACAACAAAAACAGAAAACTCAACTACCACTCTTTTAAATTTATGTATATTAAACTAAGGACCCTAGTCTCACTTTATTTCTCATCTAGGTCGTCATATAAATTATAATACATTTTTTTCTTCTTCTTGAAATATCAAAACTAATCTAGCACTAGGTCATAAAATGGGTCAGGTCACAGGTACTATTTGCTATCTGATTTGATTAAATATTTAAATCTCTGTTTCTTAATTATCTTCATCATAGTATTGTTTTTTCTTAATCAATTCATGGTTGTCTAAACTTGATGCAGGAAACACAAGGGCAGAACCTGAACCTGAACCTGTTGTGCCGAACATGACCCCTGCGCAGATCCAAAATTCATCCGCGGGACATATCCAATCAACATCAGAGTGTTAATGATTTTGCATATCCAAATTGCCCATTAATAATAAGGAACCCTAGCCAATTAATTCTACCATAGCTTAGTCTCAATAGGTAATTAGGAGACCCATCTCTCTCAGCCACACTGAAATAAGGGAGAGACACCAATTGTTTTAGTTCAAAGTACTCTAATAAATGGTAAGGTTTATATAAAACCCTTTAAAACTCTTAGGCCTTATAGTTTGTATACTAGTAGTGTAGCTAGTTTTCAAGGTTATTGACACTTTATAGGATACTACGATCATTCCAAATTGTAGCCTGAGCTGATTTAGAAATGTAAGCAAAGAAAAATAAATATAGAGTATTAGTTTTCTATCATGGATTAATTTCCTTGTTCTGTTTTTGGTTTGGTTTCTTTATTGAATCTACTTGATGCACCAACTTGCGCTAAGAAATTTGGACTTTAGAATTACCCAAAATCGTACTTCAAAGTTTTCGGCAACAGTATCATCTTAATTTTAGGCAAGAAATTGAACTCTTTGGAATCGCACAAAATTATGCCAAATTAAACAAAAAAAAAAGCTTAAATGAACTTCCATTATGAAATTTGGACCTTGGAATTGTGCAGATTGGCACTTGAAAGTTCTAGGCACCAGATTGTGCTCCACTTGAAATTGGTCCAAGAACAAGCTCAGTGGAACTTGTGCTAAAAAAATTGGAAAATGGCCCTGAATTGCACTTGTAGAAACTATGGTAAAATAAAATCTTTATAAATAAACTATGGTAAAGTAAAATCTTTATAAATTAATAAAGTTGTAACCGACTAAATTTATTAATTAATTAATCAGGGAATTAGGCCGAAGGCCCAATTCTCTGTTATCTTTTGTTTTTAACCCAGCAACCTTTTTAGGTTGGACTCAAACCCTTCACACATGTNAATGGTGATGGCACCGTCGACGGCGACGGTGCTGCTTTTTTGTTTGGGTACGAGATCTTCAAATGGAGAGAGAGAGAGAGAGAGAGAGAGAGAAAGAAAGAGCGTGTGCTGTTTTTTTTGTTTGAATGGACTTTTTGGTCATTTTACATGTCACACGTTTGGTTTTTAACCTAAGGGGCTTAAACAAAAACAAAACGTTGGATGTCCTGCATCCTAACGTTTTTCACATGGAGGGACCTTAGCCCAAAACCCTGTTAATTAATTAATAAATTATTAGTTTATTAAAATATGTGTATTTTTAAAATTATATTGTTGGTCTTCTTTAAATCTATATTGCCCGAAACTTGATAATGCTAAAAATCATCCATTGGTTTAAAATAACTAATTACTCCTTATATATACTATCTTTCATTCTTTTCTTCTTTTTTTTTTATTTTTTTATTTTTTTATATCAATGCAAAAGATAGATTCCTTGTTATACTTTCTATTTTAATATATTTTTTTATCATAATTAAATGGATGTTGACTACCTCTCGAACTATCTATGTAAAAACGACATAAGTTCAGAGATTTTGATTGATGAGAAGATCATTTAGAGTGTTACAAGAAAATATCAAGATGACGAAATTGAGAATGGTAGTTATTTTATGGAGCCTATTTCTCGTAAAGAAGCAATCATGACAATAATATGTTGTTTGATTTTCTCTTATGATAGAAAATCTCACCTAAACTTAGGGAGGTACAAAAAGTTAGAGATGAGTTCGAGTAGAATATAAATTTCAACAAAAATCAAACAACATTATATTTATGTTTTGATAGGCACGTCTAAAAAAAAGTGAGTTATTAATTTATATAACAGTTTGGCCCTAAGGGAAATTTATAAAAAAAATATTATCTTATTAATTTAACGAAAATATTAATTTATCTCTTGAAGTGACCTGTAAAATTTATAAATTTAATAAGAGTATTATTTTACCGAGTATTATTTTATTGAAATTCTACTATAGTATATTTTCTTATTTAAACTATAAATATTGTTGAAATACTTAGCTTTATATCTTTACAAGTTTAAAATACTATTTCTTCGAGAACGAGGAACATGTAAATTAAATAAGAGCCATGAAAACTAACGTAATAATCATAAAATATAAAATAGCCTCCTTAATTTATATATTAGAGTACAAATAAAAATGTAAAATAATTAATAACGTCAACTCCAGCCACTCCAACAATAAATTATGTTATTGAAGGGCTGCCTCCAAAAACAATAAAAATAAATAAATAATGTGGACTGAGTTGAGAATAGATTTCTTTCCATCACCTGAAATGGTGGGACCAAGATATCAAAGAATGACATGAAAAATGATAACGACATTGAGGGAGAGCAGAGTAACCTGGACACAAACCTGCTGTTTAATGTGAAATACCTTACCAGTTTAACCAGAAAACTTGTTTGTGTTAGGCAGATAATTTTTATTTCATTAGAAGAAAAGGGAATGTGTTTGTAGACACTACAGATTGATTGGGTGGTGTTTCATCATCAACTTATTAGTCAAAACTGTTTTCTAGGGTTTTGAACAGACCATGACTAGAAATCAAACAAAAAAAGATGTTTAAATAGACTTTTTTTTTTCTTCTAAAATGCCTTTCCAGATTGCGTAGTAAACATTTCATCTTTTTTTATTTGTTCTTTTTGGTAGGCGGAATGCTTGCGTATATCTCAATTCAGCCCAAAGGGCGTTCAAACTTCAATCAAGCTTCTCTGACTCTAAAGAAAGTTTTATTAAGGAGAAAAGAATTCAGATGGGGATTGGGGAGGGCCCCGGGAGGGACCTGATAATTTTTTCTCCGTCTTCCAATCTCCATCAATGTTTGTCACTTCAGAATTCAATAAAAACAGATAATATGAACGTCTCTTTAGTTTTTAATTGGAAAATTTATAGCTCTGGTTAGGATCCAGAACATTTTATGCACAAAATTTCCACTTTACAACAAGGATACACGTTGGCATGACACAAAATTTATAGTTAAAAGAAGCATCTGACACGGATAGACAACGATAGATAGATCGATCAATAAAGATTTTTGGCCCGACTATTTTACAAAATAGGTGCCAAACATAGTTTTTTGACTCAGTTGAGTCGCGTCGGACTCGGCCGACTCGGATCGGACTCGGTCACCACCTAGCTAATTATCTACTACCAAGTTCGGCACGTTATGGACTCAGTGTAACTCGGCCTTAACTTGGTTGACTCGCTCGGTTCGACTCGGTCTACTCGAGTCTATTTCCTTTTTCTTTATTTTTTATATTATTTTTTAGCTCGTTAGTGACTCGGGCTGACTCGGTGGTGACTCGGACTCGGACTCGGTCACCACAGAGTCCGAGTTGGCGAACCATAGTGCCAGATGCTTATGTGGCAGGGTGGGACCCACCACCTTTTCCCTCTCAAAAATATTATGAAGGGGTTTCCAACTTATGTGGCAGTGGGACCCATCATGCCACATAAGCATCTGACATTTATTTTGTAAAAAAGTCGAGCCAAAAAGCAGCACTTTAACTCTAGTTATTAGATACAACACCGAGGCAAACAGATTGTTTACATCCCCCCAAATATCTCCAAGTTGTTTCAAAAATTCAACTTTGTATTACAAATTTTTTTCAAATTTGTGATAGATTTACGGTTTCCTCACGTATCCGCGAGTACAAGGAAAACTTAGCTCTTACGTCATGTTTGGACAACAGGAATAGAATCACATTTTCAATATGATTTTTTAAACTTAAAATATTTTTCTTAGGAGTGTGATTCCAAAATATTACAAAAAAAAAATGGCTAAAAGTTGAAAAATAGCAAACTTATGGGAGATGGGTTTGTAATTCCCCATCCCAAGAAGATTTCCACAATCCAAACATTTTTCTTAGGAATGTGAAAATATTACAAAAAAATGGCTAAAAATTAGGAAATATCAAACTTATGGGAGATGAGTTTGTAATTCCCGATCCAAACACGGTCTTAAAATCAACTTGCAAGGACATAGTGTCCAATATCATATATTGGCCACCAATCGACGGTTGTGAAAGTATAACATTTAGGTTAAAAAAAATGATACTTTGCCCAATAATAAAAGAGAGCGGATCCAGTTAGGTTGTTATTGATACATTGAGTGTACATTGACTCGGGGATCTACCAAGAGATGGTTCAAGAGGTGATTTTAAATTATGATATTCTCCTCATCATGTTGATCATCTTCATAAAAAATTAGCTCATTCTAAAACTTGTAATCCCATCATCCATAAAGTAAAATCTACAGTAAAACAAATAGTTCAAACACAGTTGATTTTCTGTGGTTTTCAATCACAAGATGATGGGGTTACTTGTGGGCCCTACTAGTATTGTCTGAATAACGACGTAATTACGGAACTTGATCCGCTATCATATTAAAGTACCCAATTTGTGCCAAATAACATTGTATAGTCTGCAAAAAGATAAAGAAAATGATCTCCTCACCATATAAGACATAACCTGGTACCCATGTAAATCACCAATTTCTAAAACTTCTGCCAACAACCATGCACCTTAAATTCCCTCACAACAAACAACAGCCTGCCTGTATTTTGGTCTATGGTACCCTACTTTTGGTTCCTTTTGTAACATCAAGTCTCAACATCTATATAACAAATGAGGACGGGATATAAGTTTGATGACGACGGGGTATAAGTTTAATGACTAGGATAAATAGGGGTGGATCAACATAACCCCGTCCTCCTTTACAACCTTTACAAAGGTTTGGGTCACACCCCTAAATAACTAAAATAACCTTATGTTCTTTTACGAAATACCAAACATGTCCCGTAACCATAGTTATTTATTTACACCTGATTTACATTTAACTGTTGAGTTGCGCATAGTGGATAAAAAGAAAGAATACGTTGCCTCTCTTCAAAAATAAATCTTGAACAAACCAAATAATCTCGGCTCACTTCTTTACATCAATGAACACTCAAGGAATGGGGACAGCAATCATAATGATATAGCTTTTTCCCAATTTCTTACGAATTAATCATTTTTTGAATCAGATTCTCCTTTAAATTTTGGTTTTTAAATTAATGTCAACCCCCCATTACAGCTGGAATCTTCCTACCTCTTCCTTCCGCGTCCTGTTGCAGCGTATGATGCATGTGGAAACATAATCAAAATCAATGAATCTGTAAATATACAAGATGAAATCTTTTTGAGAAGAACCCAAATTTCAATTCTCTCAGATCTCATTTATCAATTATACTTTTTATCAGCGAATGTTCTGGATTTTCTAAGCTTGTCACTCTGATTTCTCGATCTCACGGAATCTCCGATCCCATTCTTTGGCATCATAGTCTTGATCATACAAGTCTTTATCAGTACTGTACACAATCCGGTCCCTTCCGATGACAGTTCGTTGGGCCATGTCCCGAGCACTCAAAAGCTGCAAAAAAATTGGAAAAAGGAATAACAAGGGCACATGAGCATGAACTACGAACATGTACGTGTATAAATCTGCAGGGAGAATCAACATAATAACAAGAAAACTTGCAAAAAATTCAAAATAAAATGACAAACTATCATAAAAGGTTATAAGGATATGTTTAAATATGTTTGGTCATCAGAAACAAACAAACACCAATCAGTAGGTTGTAAGTTGTAACTGCCAACTTGATTGAAAGGAATATAATTTTTACTGAAAGTTGGTAAGAAGTCACTTTGCGATGCCATTCATTTCACCGAAAGGACAGCAACAACAACAACACCAACAACAACAACAATAATTGTAATAATAGTAATAACCTTTTTTTTTTCGATAAGCATAGGAATAACAATCAATAATAGAAGTTAGTGGTAGTAGTTGTCACTTGTTCCTGATGATGTTGACTACAATGAATCATGATGATGACAATGAACATTGGCAACCTAAGAATGAGTGTTGAAATATACTACATAATTCCAAGTTGTGGAAAGAGCTTATTACCTATCATCTCTGTGTACAATCAAGTAAAAGTTAAACCAAATCTACCTGTTTCTTTAACATGAAAACAAAGTTAAAGAGTAGAAAAGATAAGGGTTTGAAAAATTAGTAAACTGGTTGACTGCACTGTTTCTGACGAGAAATTCCACCTAGAAGCTCTTTATTGCAGATATTCCATCTTATAAGGAATAATGATTTGAAGAATGTTGTTTAGTTAAATACCTTCCGCCTCAAAGACACATCTGGCAATTCAAGTACCCGAGCTCGCTGTTCTCTTGCCCGATTTCTTTTCTCTATTTCAGCATTTGTCTTGCGAACAAGGAACCACCGGAACAGAGGAATAGCGAAAAAAGAGCCAGCATATATCTGCAGCCATATCATGTGGTTAATTGTTTAAAGCAAAATAAAATCAGTAGAAGATGCAAGTAATCACAGTGCCATAACTAGAGATATCTATATGAAGCATATATTTCTAGAGTCGAAGTAGCGCTTAAAATGCAAAAGCTTAACCGATGGATTTAAGTTGATTTTCTTAGTATTCGGAAACGACTCCCATCCCTAGCAAAATCACTTTACTCAGCCAATTCCAATGTATCGATTACGTGT
Organism: Macleaya cordata; assembly: GCA_002174775.1. NCBI lineage: Eukaryota > Viridiplantae > Streptophyta > Magnoliopsida > Ranunculales > Papaveraceae > Macleaya > Macleaya cordata. The sequence goes on from MVGT01002043.1 coordinate 1,394,960, forward strand.
TTCAAATTCATGTCAAGCATGGATAATTTATCATCTATAAGTATGACTGGAATTAATAACGTATACAAGAGTTAATCAGAGAATGCAGTCCTGGCTACAGCATATACTGCAAAGAAAGCTTCCCCTAAACTCAAGCCTATGGAATCCCAAAGACATCTGCCAGCATCAACTCCTCTCCCCACCTTATTCTTCCTTTTGTAATAAGCGTAGGCCTTGCGTTGGTTCCACTATCTTAGTTACCCAAACAGCGTAGGATATTAAAAGAAACTATGGATAATTAATATCTTCTCTTTAAATGGGATCTCACTGATGATGTGGCGAAGCTTAATCATTTATGTCACATCAGCTTTTCTTAAGATCTGACTGGTCTTTAAGTTTTGCTAATTCAATACTATCTAATCTTGAAATGTATGATGATGAAGCCATTAAGACAGGTCACAAGGTCTTGCCCAACAACTCATGTTTTCCGTAACAACTACTAAATGAATTGCATGCACAACTTCATCCCAAGTGACTTCTTAGACATACAAAATCAAAATGCATATTCTTTACATGCTATTAACTGATGGAGAGCAACTTATTAAAGGAATGGAACAGAAGACACACCTGAAGTAAAGGAAATATGTCGGCAACAAATGAAATAAATCCACTGGGTGACATAGTAGTATTCCTTCAAATAGGAAGGAAGAGAAAAATGTTAGAGAGGTAACACAGAGAAGTACCAAATAATAGAATCTAGGGTAATAGAATAACCATACTTTAACATGGTACCAAGAATAATAACCCCAAAAAGATTAAGCGCTCCCAAACCTACGACCATTGCCTTCTCTGAGTTCCCTGTTTTACTGCAAATTCACCTAGTACTGTATTAGGAAACACAATAATGAGCTAAAAATATTTGTCAAGTTCAAAACTTAACAAGAAAAGAGGGGAAAGAATAACCTGAATTGCCATTTCTTCTCCTTGAAGAATTTCTCAACCCCTCCAACCCACTCAGTCCATTTTCTCCCCACATACTCCTTTCTTCTGCTCCGCTCAGAAGAAGCAGTACGCTGTAGCGTTGGAAACCGATAGAGAATATTACCCTGCGCCACAAGCAGTTTAACCAATCAAGAATAAAACAGCTCAAGTACCAGACCACCAGTAACATAATCTAAAACAGTTTCCTTGTCTTAATAAAATCAGTTGTATGAGTGCATATGATTGTATATTCTTCAAATATTAAAAGTACATATTAAAACGCACCTCTTCATCTACTTCTGGATAACCATCAAACCTCAACAGCACAGGTAAAATGTATGATTCATCATTCTGTAGCCACCAACAAATAAATTTGGTTAAACCCATAAAAGAAGAATCTTCACAAGTAGCCCATTTGCATCTCTTAAATAACTATTTAAGGGCCTAAAATTGATTATGGGGCCTTTTTTTGTATGCCTATGAACAATTTTAGGCCCATAATTAGTTATTTTAAAGAGATGTAAACGGGGCATTAAGGTGCATTACTTTAAGAAAACACACTAAAAATACATAAAATAAAAAAATTTAGGGCACATTGCAGTATAAGCTATATTAGCAAGACAAATGTTCTTGGTTGCTTTCAAATATTTACAGTAAAGGATTTAGGATTGTAATTTTTTTTTTAAAGGAAACAAACTTCTTTAGAAACTCTCCTTTTGTTTACTTTCTTAATGAAGTTTGTTGCCCATTAAAAAAAAAAGAGCATGCTCAGAGAATAGTTTCAGAAAATAGATGTTTCTTATACAGATGAACTTAAACACAAATGTTCAATTTGTATACAAGCTGCAATCATGGTTAAATTTCTTGCAGTCTGATTCCAAAACCATATATTTACTCTTTTTTTTTTTGAATTTTGATCAATACCAATAGCCTAGTTTTAAGTAATTAAAACCATGATTATATAATACAGTTGTCTCTTTCAATATTTAGCTTAAAGAGGCAATAGTAATTGTCTAATTTGATGCACTTCTTCGTATATTTAACATTTAGAAATTTTAAATGTAGAGGGAAAAAGAAAACACAAACAATAGGAACAGACTCTTACAGATCATTAACGTATTGGAGGCATTATGCTTTAGATTGTCAACCACAGCCCATAGGAGGAACTGCGGAGGACTAATAGAATATCATCTCAAGAGGGTAGGTTTCTAGAGATGATCTAAATGTACAGAAAACAACTTGGAGATAAGTAACAACGAACCAATAACGGACTTCAGAAAACTAGATTTCCAAATCCAGGGCCTCTGGACTCCAGATCAGAGTACATGAATCAGTCATGCTTTGGTAAATTTAGGTTCTTTCTCTCCCATGAGAATGTAAACGAATATAAAACAGGAATCAAAATTTTCAAGGAACAAAGAACAAACATTATTTTGGTAAAGACAAGAAACTGTTAAGATCGCTCCATACCACAGTTTCCTCCGTAGGTGGTACATCAAGATAGGGAGCAAGCTCTTCTGGTGTGACAACACCCCCATTAGAAGCTATGTATTGTCCAATCTACAATCACATTTTAAGGAAAAAAAACAAGCTTATCAACTTCTCATAGAAAAGCAGTTAATTGAATACATGGAAAAATAGAAATGCTTTGCAAACAAACAGAGAACGAGCTGCTAATCAAAAGGAATTCCCAAAGACTTTTGCAACAAAATCAGACCGGTCAATATATCAAGTTTATACCACCATGTAAAGATGTTCTAATACACGAATGAAAAAGCCCAGAAGATATCAAATAGTTTCTCTATGTATAGTTCTATACTGAACTAGAAAAGCATAGAAGATACACGAGAAACTAATTATAAAACTTACTTCGCAACATAGATTTCTCTGTACTTTGTTTAAAGAGGTAAATTTGTATGTATATAAGTTAACAATGCATTATGTATGAAGATCCCAGCAAGAAGACGATCGATGTTTGGTTTCTTGAATATCTTCGCCAGAGATACATATCATCTTTTTACAACTTTACGACCATGATAAGTTGATAACAATTTGTGAGCATTATGAGCTCAATTACATTCATAAGAATTATCTAATTTAAATATGTGGAAGCTAAGGAGCAGTGAGAACAGTAGACCAACAAGCCATAACAAGAAACGTTTAAACCAATGGAAAACTGAACTCAGTGTTGAAGCATTACCAACTTCCACCTCTCTTCTTCGATTCCTTGATTTGGATCCCCGTCACCAAATACAAATGAGAAAACCTACAAAAAATAATCATTCATATAAGCATCATTGCATCTCATAAGTTGAAACCAAATCTATAAGATAAAAGAGATGAGCAACTCTTTCACATTACAGATTCAATAAAGTTCATTCCACCATCATCTGTTCTTGTCTGCCTCCTCCTGTAGTAGTATGGATCCCAGTACCTACCAGACAAACTTCTGTGAGATAAAAAAGAATCCAACAGTATATTTAGAAATAATAAACAGACTGGTCCACAGACACATAAATTTCCTCTGCCAAAAGAAGTGTGTGTTATTGGCACGATAACCATAAAATGTTCAAATTTATTCATGAAAATATGAGGTTATGGAGAACCAAAATTTGTTCATTCATGGTTAAGACAATAAACTCACACAATCTACATAGCCTTTCCCCATATTTGGGACAACCATGTAGTTTCAGAGCAGCCATGCACGTTAGCATCTATTTCAAAATGCATTAAACTACGGATATCATCTCCTTGCTATTGTACATAAAAATATTGAGGATAAGTTAGTTTATTTAGATGGATTCTCTCTCTTTGTCAAAGGTCTTCCAAAGTAAATGTGATTTGGCTACATGAATCCTCCTCTAACTCCACTCTATCTAGAGCCATGTCTTGACCAGATATGTTAAAGGGACTACAAGTATTCAGCTCTAGTTAGCTTCGACGAGAAAAAAATTATTCTGTTTGCTTTTTCTTATTATTGAAAGCAAAGTGGCCGCAAAAGTAAGAAAACAAGTACTGGGACAAGAAACTGTTAACATTAAATATGTATAGTAACAACGCCTTCGCTTTGCACTTATATGTGTCTATCGTTAGAGTTCACGTAAGTATATAGTACTAAAACATTAAGGACACTAATTTTATATGTAACAATCATATAGAGCCAACTGAAGTCTTAAAAAAATTGTCTACAACATGGTAAAGTATTACTGATCCAGATAAAAGAAAAAAGAAAAAAAAAAATATGCTACAGACTGCTTCAGCATTTTCAAGACAAGTTGATCATTCAGTTGTAGGAACAAACTGGACCAGCAACAGACCACATTCCGCAATTGCAGAAAACAACCAACCAGAGCTGACTGGCATTATTCTCATGGAATATAAGCAAGCTACTTTATGTTTCTGTATCTGTCTGGAAAAGAAAAAAAGAAGAGTACAACTACATTTGAGAGCAAAAAACAGTTGAAAACATTAGAAACCTTTCTTTTTATGGTGAGTAACATTAATAACAAAAACTTTTGCTCAAGGGACCTTCGATGAAGAGTCTATCAGAATCAGATCAAGGGACTTCTGATCATGTGGCCTTAGTGTTCTGCTAGATCTCTCAGTTTTGTATCATGCTCCGTATAGCTCCTCTGTACAGCGGTCTTTCCTCAATATAATCTTTTTTCATAAATCAGGAAAAAAAAAGAAAATGATCTAAAAAAAAAAATTACCAGAACAAATCTGTTGGACGAAAGAAATAAGTGAAGCCTGAATCAAATGATCTGCCTCCACGTCTTCCACGATTGTCTTCATCACTGTTACCAGAAAATGATTGAAGCAAGGTGACAGTCAATATTTCCTGTTATAAAAGGATTGAAACTACTAAATGGAAACCTCAGAACAATGAAAAAAGAAGAAGAAGAAGAAAACTACTGAGGATGGAAGAGTTGATACAAGGACAAGTAAGTGCAAGAAATTGAAGATAAAGGTTGAAAAAAGTACCTTCTACTTGAAAGAAGAGCAATAATGGCGGTGTAAACAAGAACAATTGAAGCAATAAGTGCCGTCCCAAATGAAACCCTTATTACATATTCAGCTGCAGACTGTAAAAGGTTGATTAGCTAACATGCATTCTTTGGTAGAAAAGTTATATTTGAGGATTTTTTTTTTCTTCTGATAGTAAAGAGGCTTCAAAGCAGCATGTAAGCGAGTATCAATACCTTTGACTTTTCAAGCAGGGGTTCAATTTTCAATCTAAAAGATTTGGCTGCAAGCTTCGTGCGGTAATCCCTTGGGAAAACATAAAGAACATCACCTTCATCCGAAACCTGTCAACACCATCTTGAAAAAGATTGTCCTCACGAAATCAAAAACTTCAAAGAGCCAAATAACATCAAAAGAACATAAATGTTGTGTGTCATTGCAAATTCTAATGATGAAGAGGTTGATAGCATGTTAGATACAAAATATTCAGTCAAATGCAGCAACATAAACATAAAGAATAGGCAAGCCATGTAACAAGAAACTCCATTTTCCAAAACAAAAAATCCATCTCAAATGCATTGGCAAACACATGCAACACACCTTCTCCAGAAAATCTTAATTTATTCAAAATATTTTTCTTTCAACCGTCATTTTTTTTATTGTTTATATTTACATCAGTCTAAAAGAAAAAAGGAAAAAAATTCATGTGGTATACCTAAAGTGAAGTAAAATATTGTGGTATACCCAAAGTGAAGTAAAATATTGTGGTATACCTAAAGTGAAGTAAATTCATGTAGAAAAACGAATCATCTAACTTATGATATAGAGTGTATGGATGTGTGACAAGTTCGGTTTATGGAGTTCAGTGTGTCTGTGCTTCATACCCATGGCAGACAACAACAAACATTTCTGATTCCATGCTACACGGTAGAACAGAGAATAGTACTCATGAAAGTCAAGTAGGAATAGTTGAAGGGAATGCTATCAAGTATCAACTCATCCATCATGGACCCTTTATCTCATTTCCTCAAAAACACCAAAACCAAGCTAAAAAGAAAAGCAGAATAATTAAACAAAATGAGACTGGAGTGGTCTTAAAATAAAGTTCACGCCCTAAAATTAGCAGATTTTGCACCTTTTGCAATGGTCAAGCAGGCCAGTGATTTGAAGCATCAATTTGCATATCCTCACTTAATGTGCAATTAACAGATTCTTCATTCAGGGTCAGCTATTAAAAACAAAGGATTTGGAGTAGCGTTGGTGATTGCTCATGCAATGCATCAAGATCATTAATCCTTCAGCACATACATTATACAATGCTTGGATATGAATATCAAATGTAAAGTAAGGAAATAAACCTTTGTTTCCTAAAACAGTAAAATCTAGGACATGGATATGGATAAGTGTATCCCTTTAAACCCAATACACCAACATATATGTATACTTTTTTCCAAATGTTAGAGAATCTATTTTTAGAAGACTTCAAGTAAGTATTTAATATAGAAACTAGAAAGAAAGTGCAATAAGCTGATAAATATTAACTTTATGTACATATATAAATAACAAAGATTTGTGCTAAACATATTATTAATAACTAAGATTTGTTTGAGGAAGTATCTCAGCATGTAACCCACACGGGAGTATGGTATCATGTCCATTGTCCAAGAGGTCAAGTCTTAAGAAAAGAGAGTCTTTTCTAGCTTTGAGTTTTTGCTGTGTGTCAGGGGGCGTGACATTCCACATGCCCACGCGTGCCATTTTCATAGCAAAGGAGTCAAGTGCTAGGTCCGCGACATGTGGCTGTCAGTCTAATCGGTCATCTTCCCGTGCCAGTGTGACAAAATTAGTTCCATTAACTTACACTCTTCAACTACAATTTCTAATGTTTAATGCGCCCCAATCTCTGTTCCCACCAAGTTAAGTTTTAATTAGTAGAATTTTGGAGAGTAAGGAGGCTGTAGAGAGATGAAACTTTCATAATGCTCTTTCTTTTGTTTTCAAATACAGATTTCCTTTTTTTATCTGACATTCAGACTAATATCGGGTCGCTGTCACATCTAGAAAAGTTAAATGCATGACTATTAACAAACAAGAAGCTATGCAGAATTTAATACTCAAAGTGTCAAAATGAAAATTTAGCATTCAAACCAACATGTTCAACAAAATAGCAACAAAACGAACATCAGAAACCAAAAACAGAAGTGCATAGAGTTCAGTTATTATTACAATTCACCATTTTCAGAATAAAAACCACAATTCAAATGCAATTCTAGTTTCAGAACTTGCACAACTCTTAATAAAGACCATCAGAACTGAAGCTTCTGATTACTACATCCAAATTCACCATTTTCAGAATCAAACCACAATTTTAGATGCAATTCCAGTTCAAAAAAGTTGCACAACTCTTAGAAAAGAGCCTCAAAACTGATACAGGACTCCAGGTTAACCATTTTCAGAATCAAAACCATACAATTTTCTACTGATAAAACCACAACTTCATATGCAATTCAAGTTAAAGAAAGCACAATTCTTAAAAAGATACCAAAAATTGAAGCTTCTGATAACTACCTCCAAGAATCCACTAGTATCAGCAGCAAGTGCCTGTAATGCTTTCTCAGCTTCATTTAACTTCAATCCAGCTTTACTCGCTACATCACCAATAGTAACTCTCCCTCCACACGAATCAACGGCGTCCATCGCTCGTTTTCGAACATCAGTCGGTAACTTATCGGTTTCAACACTATTTCCAGGCTTATTAATTCCAAGTGGAACTTCAACATTTGCTCTGATAACAGGGACGACAAAACTAGGTTTCTGAAATTTACTTGCATTTCGAAGGAGAATTGAAGTTTGAAAACTTGGAGGATGAAAATGTGGATATTTATTATGGAAAATTGAAGGTTTCACCGAGAAATTCTTGTAATAACAATGGCGATTCTTCGCTGTTACAGCGAAACATGTGGATATGGAAGCCATTGACGACGAACAGAAATCTAGGTCTTCGACATTTTAGAAGATAAAAACTGTTCGAAGCTATTTCTGAGTGGCCCAAAATTTCGATCAGGTCTACTTTCGGTCTTACCCTATGACGAAGGAAGACGCTTGGAATCAATCTGGTTGGTGATTTGTTAGCCGTCTGATTTCAAATATTGGCTTTTAAAGTTATCCAACGGCTTAAAACTATCAATCATGTTGTTGCTGTGTACACCCACCAAAGGACTGGAAGGTCCGGAAGGTAAAGTGGGGTGTGAAAAATACATAGTTGGGTGCAAGTAAAATTTCTTAACGTTAAACCCTATTAATCGATTCTCTCTCTGTAACTTCATCGCCTGAAAAATCAAATTTCATCTTTTTTTCGTGTAATCTCCGTCGACCAGTACATCAAAACGGTTTAAAGCAGTTGACGGGGGCCGACTGTAATGGAAATTTGTAGAATCCGCAGTTTCATGGATTCTCGACAGGCCATTGTTTCAACATCAGACCTTAGTTCGCTGCATAAAATTTCTGGTTCTGCAATTCATCATTTCAAGAAGCAGAGTTTTGTTAGGGTTTTGCCATCAATGTGTTCAAGTATGTTTCATTTTTCATTTGTGTAGTAGTTGTGAATAGGAATTGTTCTTTAAATGCTTTTGATAATTGGAACTTTTGTTATTTGCAGGGTTTCATTCATCCATTCAATGTAGTGTTCGGTTCCGACCTTGTATTGATATACACAAGGTGAGTGTGATTCAATAACAAAAATTTTACAATTTAATCTGGTTCTTTGTGGGTCAGTCCAAAATTGTCTAATTTTCACACCTGAGTCATCAAAATTTAAAAATCATCTTCATTATGTGGATAATTGAATAGCTGCGATTCTAGCTAGTTATTATCTTCTATTGGACCCAGGCTTCTCAATTGAACTATCTTGCTTGAAACTTTGAAATTTAAGCTTGTGCAAACTGATGACTGAGATTCTTAATCAGTTCTACATTTGATTGGCTGCTGTCCTTTAGTTGTATAATATCATTTGTACTCTTACTGTCTTACATCTATAAATGAGATGGCCTATTTTATTTTATTTTTATGAAACTTGAAATGTTTCAGGGGAAAGTGAAACAAATTGTTGGATCCACTCTTCGGGATTCAAAAGATGGTGCTTCTTCTATGGTGACTAATTTTGAATCAGATAAGTCAGCAGCAGAATTTGCAGATTTATACAAAAAGGATGGGCTTACAGGTGGTCATGTGATAATGCTTGGTGCAGATCCCTTGAGCAAATCTGCAGGAATTGAAGCCTTGCGTGCCTATCCTGGTAGTCTATGTCGTCTGGCTGTTTCTTCTTATGTTTTTTTGTTCCATTACCTAAGTGATATTCCATGCTTGTAAGTTCTTTATTTGATTTGGGAATGGACTTCAGTTTTTTTTTTTTTTAAATTACTTACGAATCCTTTTTTATTTTATAATTGCTTAGATACTTATAGGATCTCCCACAAGTATAAATTGCCCCACCTTTTATCTTTATGGGTTATAATATGTTTGAGCTTACAGATTTTTCCTCTACTGAACTTACTGTGAGGAATGGTAACTTCTAGGCAGTCTACAAATCGGTGGTGGGATCAATTCAGACAATGCTTTGAGTTATCTAGATGAGGGCGCTTCCCATGTTATTGTTACATCGGTATGTGATATATTTTTTTGAAATCGTTTACTTTCTCTTTAAATGAATGAAGCTTATTGTTTCCTTATTGAATTTATTTTGGACATAAGGATTTTGTATAAGAGATGAATTGCAATGCCCTCCCTTTGCATGATTAGGGATAGTTGCCAAACCAACATTTGATATTCTCCTGGAGACCTAATTGATATTTGCATTTTTTTTTTTTTGTTGTCACTGATTTTTAAGATACTGTCTTTCCTAGTGAGAGCTGATAATAAAATGGTCAAAAGAACCGTTCTCGTTTACTTGGTCCACGATGGCTTTCGCACCTTCCAATATATATGAAGTCTATGATATCAAGTCCTTTGAAGTTGGAAACATATAGAAGGTTGCATTAAAGACTGTGTTGTTTCTCTACCATCTATGTTATTATTGTATTTCTGTTTCTGGCACAACCTAAACCGGTATGCCATACTGTACTTGGAGACTTTTGGGCAGTTCCTATTGGATATGGATATATTAGACACAAGTACAACTTTTATTTTTTGGGTGATAAACTTTTAGTTAATTTTTTTGCTTTGGAAGTTGTGTTCTTCTGCTTCTGTATATAATTTCTTCTCAATCTGATTGCAGTATGTCTTCAACAACGGACTCATGGAACTTGAAAGGCTGAAAGATCTTGTCCATGTGGTTGGAAAACAGCGGCTTGTCTTGGATCTTAGCTGCAGAAAGAAGGTATGAGAGTTCTATGTTCTGTTATGTCCATGCATTTTGGCTAATCTCCGTTGGTGCACAATTAATGAGCAAGAAGCTAGATTTTGACAGAAGTTAGGTATGAATGTGCATATATTTGTGCATAGTGCTCAATATTACTGCCTATAATGCATCCTGTGGCGTGAGTTGTTTGACAAGCATGGTAGTAATTATCGTTATCAATGTTCTTTTCATTCTAACCCAAAGTTAGCCTGTGTGGGAAATCCTAAGTTCCTAACCATCTGACAAATGGACTTCTTCCTGGACTTTTAGTTAAGTCAAAAAGCACTTCCGTGCGATTGTTATGACCATGTAATTCATTGCTTGGATTACTATAAACCCAAGTGGCAGTCTACCAAATCAATGGATGGTTTCCCACATGTGGTCATTTGGTACATTGAGGTAGTTCAAGGACATATAGAAAGTTCAAAGTTCAAACTGCACCACATTACGGAATACGTTTTTTTTCTTAGTGATTTTAATTTGAATTACTGACCTCCAACAATTTCCATGCGCAGGATGGAAAATATGCAGTTGTCACTGATAGATGGCAGAAATTCAGTGATGTATATGTTGATGAAAAAACTCTGGATTTCCTTGAGATTTATGCGGACGAGTTTCTAGTTCACGGAGTTGATGTCGAGGGGAAAAGGTTAGTCTCTATCACTAACCCTTTTTTATACAACAACACCTTCACAAAAGTCCTTGTTCAAACATGCCAGGTTTTGATTCTTGTTGTGTTGAGGGATTGGGTTTTGGCTACTTCTTTATTGCAGGCTAGGAATTGACGAAGAGCTTGTTGCATTGCTTGGAAAGCACTCGCCTGTATGTACTGTATAATTTTGTGTATCTGATGATCATTGTTCGTTGTTCCTAACATTACATTGTCTGTCTACCTTCTTAGGCTTAAATTTACCATTTCCCTCATTCACATGCTCTTGCATTAATTCGATGTAAGTTTAAAATTCCCGAAAACACACTTGATATTGGCTATGACTCAAAATGCTCTCACAATTTTCTCATTCACGTATGGTTGCACTTGCAATTGACGTATGTAAGTTTTAAATGCCCGAAAACACACTTGATGGGGTTTGAATGCACTACCTTTAGTTATGATCTAGAGATCCATCTGATCAAAGCCATATATCTAAACCACTTGATCATTGTTGTTGTTCGAGTAGGGTGCCAAGTAAATGTCTGACCTTAATTCTAACTCATTATTGTCGGAATCTGCATTTTCGAATAATTTTAATTACATGGAAAATTTGATGGTATATACTGGTTTTGTGTCAGATTCCGGTAACTTATGCTGGTGGGGTCACAACGATGGCCGATTTGGAGAGGATAAAGGTGGCAGGGATGGGGCGTGTAGATGTTACAGTTGGAAGCGCTTTGGATATTTTTGGTGGTGATGTAGCGTATGAAGACGTGGTTGCTTGGCACAGGAAACAGGAGGCCTTGGCAGTTTCATAGACCCTAGAGCTGTATTTGCACCATTTGGAATTTCTATTTAAAATGTGGCTGCAATGTTTATTTATTTGTTCCATTTCGCAGGGACAAGAATTTTTCTGTGTCCATGTAATATGGAAACTGAGGAAGTTGTATCAAAGATGATGTTGTTATCTAAGCACATTTGCAGTAATGGTAGTAAGACTTGAACTATGACTCTCTCTTTCTGGTTTTCCAGCCATTCTATGCATAGAACATCTCGTAGTAAAGACGATGAATATGTGAAAATAGTGCTTATCATGTACATGTTTGTGATATACGTATCAGATTTATTTTTTTCCATGTGAAAGCATGATCCTTGAGATTTATGACACAAATTTTTCAGATCAAAACTCATGCTCATCTTCACCGTAGGTTTAGAGCTTAGTAATTAAAACCGTAGTACATGGGTGACACTCCCGCTCTAAAACTTTATGCTCTTGCTTCAAAAGCATTTTGGAACTAGAGATATTTTCAATAAGTCACTCCGTCGCTCCTGCTCTCATTTCTGCTCCATCTCGACGTTCTGGTTACTTAGATTTAGAGTTTGTTCACCCGCGTTTATAGTGTGACATATATACAATGGTATTAACCGAGTGAACAACCAAAAAAAAATGAACTCATGAAGAACTAGTGTTGATAAACGGTCCAGATTAGAGCCGTGTTTGCTATTTGTACTGGTCCCACTTTCCTAAAATATCCAATAAAAGAGTGGCCAACGTCCTTGCATATGGCATACGTTGGGAGAGCCTTCCTCTGCAACAAAATTTACAGAAGACTTTTTTGCAATAACATATTCCACTGGAAAACATGATTTTATGCAAGCCTTGCGCTGTCTGCGAGTTATTACTCTACAACACCAATTCTTCTGTTTCCAAAAACCCTAGAAGGTATTCAACTGTTACAGCAACGACGGAGAGAAGTATCACTGCTGCTTCAAGGAAGAAGATGTCTGCTGACGAAGCTCGAATCTCTCTCGTTCTGGCCCTAGCTTCTCAGGCCTCATCTCTCTCTCAGCGACGTAAATGTTAATGAACAATATGCATTCCTTTTTCTTTTCAACTTTTTTGTTTTTTTGGTCTAATTTTGTCTCTGAAAACAATTTTTCTCGTCAATTGTTTTTGGTTTCGATTTCAGTTGTGATGGACTTGGCAACAGAATCTGCGAAATATTTATTTCCGAGGAGATTCGAGGCTCGGAATCTGGAGGAGGCTTTGATGTCAGGTAGTTCTATTGTTCTTCATCCTTTCTTGGATGAATTTGTTGTCTGATTGATTTGCAGTCTTATTTATCTTTGGGTTTACTTAGTGTCTCTTGTTGTTCGCTTTTGGATCGTTTAGTACCTGATCTTGAGACTGTCAAGTTTACTGTGTTGAGCCGAAGGGATCAGTACGAAATAAGAGAAGTTGAGGTATGAACACCACTACTGTTTTTTTTTTTTCCTTTTAATTGAGAATTATGATTTTACAGATGTAAAAATCTGGGAGATGCAATCACTTGCTTTTCTAATGGTACTGGTCTGAAATTGTGAAACAGCCTTACTTTATAGCAGAAACAACAATGCCGGGTAAGAATGGATTTGATTTCAATGGTTCATCTCAATCTTTTAATGTCTTGGCTGAGTATCTCTTCGGTAAGGTACATATTGTAGCCAACACTTCTTGAAAAAACTTCAAACTGAATTAGATCATGTTGTACATGTTTAAATGTTATAACTGAGCTAATTCTGGCATTTCAATGTTATCAGAATACTATGAGCGACAAGATGGAGATGACTACTCCTGTTATTACCCGAAAAGCTCAATCTGATGGAGAGAAGATGGACATGACAACACCTGTGATTACAAAGAGGGTAAGTCATGCAATGTATGTCATATTTTGCAAAATGATATTTAAGGGCATGCCCTAATTTCTGCTTATGGTTTGCTTTCTTGAATCTCTATAGTTTTACTATCTAATTGTGATCTGATCTTGGTGTTTCTTTGTCAAGTCAGGGAGATCAAGATAAGTGGCAAATGTCATTCGTCTTGCCTTCCAAGTATGGTTCCAATTTGCCTTCCCCAAAAGATCCCTCTGTGAGGATCACAGAGGTGCCTAAGAAAATTGTTGCAGTTTCTGCCTTCTCAGGTTTGTCCTGCCCATAGCCATTAGCCATTGAATAGAACACTAAGAAATTTAACCATTTTCACACCAAAACCATTCTAATACTGGAGCCCAAAGTTTGGTTTGTGACCATTTACATTATGTCTTGTGAGTTGTTCTCAGGTTTTGTTACAGATGAAGAAGTTAAACATCGTGAATCGAAGTTGCGAGATGCTTTAAGGAGCGACAACCAGTTCCGAGTAAAAGATGGTGCTCTGGTGGAAGTTGCACAGGTAAGAAAGAGTCTGAACTATTTGATCTTTAGTCAGTAATACATCCATCCCATGAAAGATAAACTCATGTACTCACTATAAATATACTTGCAGTACAATCCACCATTTACGCTTCCATTTGCTCGACGTAATGAGATTGCACTGGAAGTTGAAAAGAAGCAGCAATAGCCTCTGCCTCTCCCTATATAATTTACACAACATTCTGAATTTTACATGCAATATATTTTTTATATCAATAGAACATTCTCCTCTATTGGGAACCCAATCAAGTTCAGTCATGTAATGTTGTATATATACACACTACAATTTGATTTGTACAGACTACAGATCTACAGAAATATATGTCCTCTGTTTACATTTTCATTTATGTTTTATGAGTTTCTTATGCTGGGTTGGTTTCTCTGTTGGTGTTCTCTTATTTCAAGTTTTCAATTTGTGCTCCCAAGAATCTAACAGACAGCAAAATATTTTTCATATAATATCTTCTACACATAAAAAAACTTGGATGGGTTACATAATAAACAAATCAATTTCCTACTATTACACAAGAGAATATCCTGTACTATTTTTTTGAAGATACAAACTAATACATCCTTTGCAAAACAAACAAAGATATGATGACTAAAAAGTATCAATATGATACAAGAAATGGAATGATCATTGACATGAATGTTTCATAGGAGAGTGTTGCTGACCCGGTGTAGCGAGGATCTTTCTCTTTGAACTTTTCAGTTAAACCCTGCACCAAAATAATAAGAAGATAAGAATGGAGATGAATGAACAAGAAGGAATCACCTACGAAGAACTATTATGAGTAGGATACTCATCAAGTTTGGATTTACGAGCAAAATCTTGTAAGTTTTCATAAGAAGAACAAATTTCCTTTCTATTTCATGCAAATCTTCGGACGCATAGGGTGGTTATAACACGCATGTTCTTTATAAAGCAGGTGTACTTGACCTGGTCTTTTTTTCTTTTTTTTTTTCTTTTCTCTGCATTCAGGATACACGGGGGTGTTTTTATTCTTTTCTGTTTTTGGTTATCAGCAAAAGGATAGGGAATAATTCTGAGTTCCTACTGATTGCACATGAAGTATTGTAGAAAACGAAATTGACTATTGGCGAAAAAAAAAATGCCTAGAAATTTGGTGACTCACCTTCACAATCATCCCGCACCTGCATATCCAGCCAAACACAATATCAGAGATACAGCCAACTCCAAAAGTCTAAAATTTTAAGCAACGTCCTCCAGAAAAGGGGACTTACTCGACAAAGCTATCAAAATTAAGTTCGCCCCTCCTGCCAGAACCATCATCATACTTGGACATGAGAACTTGAAGAACCGAATGTGGGACTACATATCCAAGACTGTATAGAGCATCCCTCAGTTCCATTGAGTCAATTTTTCCACTCCGATCTCTATCGAATCTCTCAAAAATGGCCTAAAAAGAAAAACAATTCTAAAATTAATTCCATCTACATTCTCGCATTCTGAAAAGCTAATTTTAGAACAGAAACTTAAGCAACATAAAGTGTTTGTTCAACAAGTAGAAATGTTCAGTTACAACTTAATGGATAAAGGCGTAATTTTTAACCCAGATCTTGGCATTCCATCAACACTATTTAAACATTTACAGATTGTCTATAAGATCAATGGCACAATAATTCGGTCCTAAAACAACCCTAATTAAAATTGAAGAGGAAAAGCATAGCAAATTAACATTACTTACACGCCATTGTCCAAGACAACTCCAAAGTGCAGCAAATTCATTAGGCCCTGTGACAGGAAGGAATAGAAAATCAATAAAAACAAAATTTTAAAAATCACCCTAATTATAAGTTTTTTATTCCCAAGTTTAAATTCAGAAATGCAAATTGTTTACTTGAAAAGGTATATTGTTATACCCGTTTGGTAACCCTTTTTTATAGAAGAAAAATGGCCCCGTAATCAATTAGGTCAAAGCTTAACAAATGGGGCCTTAATTTAACAAATTCTAACATTAAATAACCCATATTTTTATAACAATGGGTAGATTTACCTACTAAATATTCCCTATAAATTATCTAATTTTAGTTTATATCATAGGCAATTTCATCATTTTTTTTTGTTTATTGTATTATGTAGATATTAATTTATTTTTTTTCTGTAGTAAGGGCATCTAGTTTCAGGTACCTGAGAACCCCTGCCTAGTCTAACTATAGAATAATTTTCATCTTAAATTAGGTGTGGAAGCCCAAGCAAAAAAAAATTTAAAACAATATCCAAGTTAAATTAGAAAATCTTTTTGGATCCTAATAATTAACAAATTTACATTAAGTTAATCAAGATTGATTGAAATTCATGACTATTCCCCATTGATTATAAGCTAGAGAGAGAAAGAGTGTTAGAGAGAGAGAGAGAAAGAGTGTTAGAGAGAGAGAGAGAGAGGCAATCTCACTCACCAATCTTAAGAGGGTCATTGGGGTTCTTGAATAAGAACATGAGCAACCTTACAGTTCGAAGACTGAACTTCTGATAACCAAAAGAGAGAGCTTCCTGCAACTCTCTCTCATCAATAAACCCACTCCTATCCTTATCCACCATCTGGAAGCTTCTAATGATCTCCGGATGGGTCCCTGGCGGAAAATACCCACCACCACCACCATAACTGGGAACAGAAGGAGGATGATGATGCCCATACGGGGAAGAAGAAGAAGAAGACTGCATATAACCGGGTTGCCCGTTGTGCCTGTGGAAAGCGGAGGATTGCTGCTGGTCATGGTACCCTGGCGGCTCCTGCCCGTAAGATTCGGGCAGAGAAGGGGCAGAGGGTGCGTAACTATGTGAGGAATGACTGTTGAAGGAAGCCATTAATGGTGAATCTGTGTTGCAGAGAGAAGAAAGGAGGGGAATTGATCAATTTAAGGGTTAGGGTTTCTGAGTGTAAAAAATAAAGTTTGTTCAAGTGATAATAATTAATTAATGGCGTTTGAGGAGCTGTGCGCTGTCTGTTTAATTTTGTATTTTGTATGTATTGTACTCTGTTTTAAAGACGAAGACACGTAATTATCCACGTAACCGCGTGGCAATCTCAAAAAGGTCTTATCTTTTACTATCCACGTGGCAACTGTGAAAGCTTCAATACGAAGTTAGGGAATAACTCCAAGTCCGTTTTTGGTGACCCACTTCTATAGTCGGTGAGCAAAATCTCGAATTGATTTCGTCACGGTTGATTTTTTTTAGACTGAACAAATTTTTATGAGGACGTGGAATGTATCATGTAGAACATTCTCCTCAAAATCAAGAATTGGATTGTATGGGTTCTTAAATTTGAAAAAGATATAAACTTACAGCAAAATTCTAATAATTTCATATCGAAAGCTAATCCAACTGTGGAATTATTTTTTGTATACTCTCGTGTTTCACATCTATCCTAAAATGAAATGCATCCACCGTAGATTGTGACATCTCATTAGATGATTGCATCCAACAGTTAATAAGAAGTGTTAAAAACCCAACTACTTTTTATATACAAAACAACATTCTATATTTTATAATTTGTGCCCTTTAAGGCCATCCACAATGGTTCAAGGGTAAAAGACAAATTTAACTTACCAAATTTACCCTACATCTTTAAGTAACATAGTGGAAGAAGGTTAAGTTTGCAAAAAAAAATAATAATAAAAAATTATTTAAAGGACATACCTGTCATTCTTTAAAAAATAATAATAAAAAATTATTTAAGGGACATAACTATTTAAGGGATACGGTCGGTATTTTGAAAACTATTTTTTTATTTTTTATTTTTTTAAAAATAACGCTTTTGTCCTAAATTTTATTTTTTTATTAATTTTTTTTAAATGATCTGACGTTCTTCCCCTAAGCCGCCCCACAACAGACGCTCTCCCCCTACCCACCCCATTCTCAGACGCCTTCCCCCAAGCCGCCCCACATCAGACGACTCTCCCCTCCCACCCGCCTGGCTATAAATCTCCAGATTAAAAATGGAGACCGCCAAATTTGGCTTAGCCATGAGATTTGTAGGGTCCATTTCCATTTTTACCAACCTCCACTACGTAACTTTTTTACAAATTTAGCTAGATATTGTTATCACTGTGGATTAAGTAAGATTGTATGTCTTTGCCAACAAAATTCCTAATGTTTATTGTTGTTGACAGCTAAAACCCAAGTTCAATTCTCATTAATGTCGAGTTACTGATCTCATAAAAAACAGGCTTAGCTCTTTAAAAGGAAAAACAGTAGATAAATTTTGTGAGCAAAAAATCTCTAGATGGGCTAAACTTTTTTTGCACCCATGTTTTTCAAAATCCCCCCTGGACTCTCATGTAAATTTCAACAATTTCTCCCACTAATTAGGGCAACTCTAGGGGGATGCTAAAGTGCTTGATCAAGTAATTTTGGCACTCCAATATAGTCCCTAAACATATAAAAATGGATCCATTTCAACTGGAATAGGGATCCTTAATTGAGGACGTGTTAGTTTTTTTTAATTTAAAAATGTTAACTTTTACAACTTTCTCCCCTTTTTCACTCTCTCTCCTATCACCCAATTTTTCTCTTTTTATCTCTCCTCATTTTCTATCTTTTAAAATATATTACAAAATTCACTATCTCTTCAATCTCCCATAATTTTTATCTTTTTCACTCTATAGTACTATCTAGATCAAATACACCTCTTAATCTCTGGATTTGGATATTAAGGGATCCATTTTTACATATCCCACTAGACTTTCTATTAGAAGCCTAATATGGAGTTATTTCACGGAATGACACTCGTATATATTGAGCTCGTTCTCAAATCAACCCAGAAAAGAAAAAGAGAAATTCTACTTAATTTCACCCTAATTTTAGGGACAGTAAAACGTTTGATTCTCGTCAACATCTTCCAAGATTTAATGGGGTCAAACCACTCTGTCGGGCAGCACCACGGTGGATTGGATTTGAGAATTAAGGACCTGCCATTGATGAAGAAGGAGATATACATATAGAGAATGAAAAATAGAAAGAAAAATGTGGAGTAAAATGTTTAGATCCAATAACATTTTAACAGCTGGAATTGATGTAAAATACCTGATTCTTGGGATTCTATGTTCAAAATGCATGGAAGGAAAATAAAACATATATACATTTTTGTCATTACATTTAATATAAAATAAAATCTTTCCATGACCATTTGTGATTTTTTTTTTTCTCTTTTGCATTATATACAGAACCACCAATATTATTTTTCATTTCTGATATTAATTATACACAAAAGTAGAGAAGAAAAACGAAAATGCCTACCCAAATCGCCATTTTCATCCTAGTAATTGCAATTACTATCATCTTCGCTGCTGGGGCAGAGAGTAAGCAAACTTTTTTTTTTTCATGAGTTTTAGCATCCACCTTAGTTGAATTAAGGTGTTAGAAGAAGAGATACATGGTATTGTCCCATCAATTATACGAAAAAAAATTCACCAATTAATGAGTTCTTTTTCAAAATTGTAGAAGATATAATTGGGTTTTTTTTCTTTTTACTAAATTTTATTATATTTTATGATTTTTTTAATTTTTTTAATTTTTTTTTTGATCTTTCAGATGATGTCAAATTTAGTTATAGTGGAGAGACGGGTCCTGACAAGTGGGGAAGCTTGAGTCCATCTTATGCTGCATGCTCCAATGGCAAGACTCAATCTCCAATAAACATTGCACAGAAAGATTTGGTTGTTAATCCCGAACTCCAACCTCTAACTAGAGGTTATAATAATGTAAATGGTACTCTCATCGACAACGTCTACAATATAGAGGTTTGATCCTTCTTCATCTCATACGCTTTGTTTGGATTCTAAGGCTCTGCTTCCTATGCCGTGAATATAAAATTTTATTAAATTTGCATGTGTTTTAGTATAAATTTGTAGGTGCAAAAATTATTTGTAGTGGGTACATAATAAATTAGATAAAAGAAGATGTGAATATTTCCAGTATTAAAGTTTTGAAAACTAACTTTATTATGTTGCGCTATGGGGTCAATTCTTATGTAGTTGCTATTTGGGAACGGTGTGGGAGCGATCATTATAAATGGCAAGAATTACAATTTAGAGCAATTACATTGGCATTCGCCTTCTGAGCATACTATTGACGGAATTCGGTGAGTCCTTAGCTCTCGCTATGATTAGTGATAACGATAATGACAAATCTAGTGGGAAAGGTGTGATTGCTTGATCAAGAAGTTTTTACCTCTAGTGGAGTCTATTAATCACTTAACATGGATCCCTCTCCACTTGAATAAGGATCCTTAGTGAAAGAAATATCGGATGAGTGCGGCGTTAATCGAATATGCGTCACGCTCGTCCATTTAGCACTCCACTCAACCAATGAGCGTGACGCTCAATGAATGAGCCGTAATTTTTTTTTTCAATTCTTATTTATTATGAAATCTGTTTCTCTATCTTCTTTTTATATTCTCTCCTTAAAAAAAGCCAAACCGTTATATTTTCTCACTTTTTTCTCTCTCATTTTCAATCTTTTTTAAAGAATTATCCATAAGGGGAGATGGATCCCTTAATCTCTCCCCCAAGAGTTTAAGATATTCATTTTGTCATATTCCACTAGACTTGCCCTAACAAGTACATTATATTGCTCGCAATTAGTCCTCACTTTTGTTTGACTTGAGTCAAACCTCAAATTAGATTTCATATGAGCTTTCTGCTAAAATCAAACACAACCTAAGTACACAAGGTTATGAGTATTAGCAAAAAGTTTTTTTCTTTCTTCTTCTTCTTCTTTTAGATTAGTCAAGACTTGTGGTATCATTAGTACTTTTTTGACTGACCAACTTACAAAAGTTGTGCCTAATGCTTGTGTGGTATAGTCGGTCCCACTGCCATATAAGTTTGAAACCCCTTTCAAAACACTTTTAGGAGGGAATTTGGTGGGTCCCATCATGCCACATAAGTGTCTGACACTATTTTTGTAAAATGGTCGGTCCAAAAATTATTTCCGCTTGTGGTATTTACTAAAAAGAAAACAAGTTCACTTTTCTTTTTTGAGTTTATTCTTATACTAATTTGTAGATTTTAATTGGTAGATTTTCTGTAATTTATGCAATTAAGTTGTTTTAATATAATTATAGATATGAAGCGGAACTTCATCTAGTCCACAAATCTGCTGACCCTGGTGTATCTGTCATTGCAATCTTGTATCGATTCGGAAATCCCGATCCTTTCCTCTCCCAGGTAGCTAGCTAGGTCAAATAAACAAGCATACTTATTATGGACGAGATCATTTTCTATTGAGAGCAGTTTCGGTGCCATCACTATATTGCCATCGCTGTTACCATGGCTTGTAAGGCTCACATATAGAAGAATTAAGGGTTGATTTTTTGTGAGGATGTTCTCCTCGCTATATCCATCATTCTCACAAAAAATTAGCTAATTCTAAAACTTGTAACTCCATCATCCATTGATACAATTTAATAGTAAAAATGAATGATTCAATCACCTTTAATTTTTAAAAAATTGGATGACTGGATTGCCAGTTTTAAAATGAGCTGATTTTTTGTGAGGATGTTCTCCTCACCATGTAGATCATCTTAACAAAAAATCATCTCTTGGTTTATCTGTATGTGGATTCCACAAGCCATAGTAACCAAGAAATGTCACAGTAATAGCGTTATTGTGAGAGCACTGGAACCACTCCCTTTTCAATTATGTTATTTGAAGGTGTCAGTCAATTGAGTTGGTAAAATGGTAAACGCTGATATTGTAAATTGGGTTTGAAAAATTCGCCATATTTACAGATAAAGGGTTATTTAGATAACTTGGCCAAGGAGGTTAGCGTGGGCAATAAAGAAGCTCGTATTCCTATCACCCTCGTAAGCACGGAGGAACTGAAGCGCGAAACGTCGACGTATTATAGATACATTGGCTCTCTCACTACTCCACCGTGTACCGAAAAGGTCATCTGGACTGTCCTCGCAGAGGTATTTATATGTATATACATTTATATATACATTCATAGTAGATGTATAATAATTTTATACACCTGTTTTAATATGTATTAATTAATTATTTTGTGTACATATTAATATGCGTATTATTTGGATGATGCAGGTGAGAGAGATATCGAAGGAGCAGGTAGCTGCTCTAAAAGCTCCTTTGGATACACCATACAAACAAAACTCGAGGCCTGTACAGCCATTGAATGAAAGACACGTGGAGCTATATGCTAATAAATAAGTTAGGTTGTTTCAATATTTTTTCGCTTCTGTTTAAAATTGCTTTTGAGACATTTTCTAGTTTCTACCATTAAATGCGGTTGAAAATTGAAAATATTTGAATAGCATTTGAAAAATGACGCATAATAGGTCCGTGCATATATGTGATTTTTAAGCTTGTGCACCCGACTATTTTTTTGAAGTATTAGCAGATCCCTCTCATCTACACACAATTAGGTCAGAATTTAATGAGAGTAGTCATTAAGATCGAACCCATGACACCCATGTTAAAATCGAAGGACTTGACCACTTAGCCATTCCTTGATGGTTGATTACCCTCGTTAAAAATCAACTCTTTCTTTATCTTCATTTGGACTTCACATGTCACTATAATGATGATGGCAAAATCCAAGGGCTCGACTACTTACCCATTCTCTAATGGTGTTATTTAAGAAGGTTTTTTATTAATTAGTTAAGTACAGCCCAAGTTTTTTTTTTTTTTTTTTTGGTAAACAAGTACAGCCCAAGTGATTGCTGAGAAATGAGATTTATTGGTAATTTTGGCATCAACGTAGCTGAGACTGAGAGCCTGAATCCAACGTCTCAATTTCCCATTGCGTTACGCTATTTTTCTATTCAGCTCTATCCAGTTCCAAGCTAACCAAATGCATCACCATCAGCAGCAACTTTGCAGTTGGGTGGCTCCTGCGTTACTCTTCCCTTCCTATTGATACCTTTTTTCTCTAAGAGTGCTGCTTTTTAGCCTGACCTTTTTACAAAACAAATGTCAGATGGTTATGTGGCATGGTGGATCCTACTGCTACATAAGTTGAAAACCCCCTCGTAACATTTTTTAGAGGGAAAAATGGTAGGTCTCACACTGCCACATAAGCATTTGGCACCCATTTTGTTATTGTTTCCCCAAATGGTAGACTGGCAACTATTTTCATAATTTGGGACCAAATGCTGACCATGTGGCTTGTGGGGCCTATGCTTTCACAAATCACAACGTAGATCACTCCCCTGCAAAACTCACATGATTTTTAAATTTTCTCTCTCTAAATAGTGAAATTTTAAACAAACCCATTTTATTGTTAGATCGTCGATGAATATTTTTATTATTTTTACTTAGTTAGACTTAATTTAAAAAAAAAATTTAATTCTTGGTGATCACCAACATATAATTCCAACAAAGGTAGTCCGTCTGGCATTACTCTTTTATCCCTCATTAGGTGAAAGTGTGCATGTTATGTTACAAGTGCTCTATTTTGTTCATTAGCTCTCAAATTTCTTATTTGGCCAACATTTAAATGGTGAAAATAAAAAATAAAATAAAAAATAGGGATTGACATATACTATTTCTTCCTATAGGCACCTGAAATGATATTCTTGTTTATTTTTAGTGATGATGTTTTCCCTTAATTAGAAATCAAGAATAAAACATACATATCACCTAAATAAAAACTTGCAATATTTTTCTGATTTCAAATTATTATTTAATCTTGATTTACAAAGCGCACAAAACCCACTCCTATGAATTTCTCATGCCCTATAATTTCCCAATTTCAATTTACACAAACTTACAATGAAAAATTAAATAAAAAACATAAATAATACAATAGAAAAATTAAAATAAAATTTATCGGGGCACACTAAAATAACCTCACGAGTCACGTCATCCCACTCTTCAATACCAAAGCTTCAATGAAAATTCAGTTCGTTTTCCAGTTTTCTACAATTTACAAATCCATTGCATTTTAATAAGAATTAAAAGCTAGAATCAATTGGCTTGAGAAGTAAAAACTGACTTTCCAAGGTGTGGGTCCGAACCCAAAAAGTTGGGCTCGAGATGTATAAGGTGGTCCAGGTGGACCAATTATTCAAGACCACGTGGATTTAAGAAAAATTCAAACAGAAGCGGGCCCCACCGACTCCCAATCGCGCGTACAATCAATCTCCTTGATTTGACTCACTCCACGTCGACTAAACACCGAACCACGATCTGGCGAATCAAACTCGTCTACCGACTCCACGCCTTCATCAAACTCCAAGTCACAGCCGCCCCATGACTCAGATTTCCTACCAGACGTAAACCGTTTCAAACCGCCCAACCCGGGCGGTTCTGACACGGGATTCACTGAAGGTCCCTTGTGTTTCGCTGCCGTCACGTTCTTCCCCGGCAGTGGTTCCGTCCATCTTTCCTTAACATCCACCGTGTGATCTTTCTGATGACCGATCCGAAGAACCGCTTTGAGATTCGACCAGAACCCGGTTTTAACCGGTTTAGGGTTTGCAATCGTCTCCTCCGTGGACCGGTTGCGAAATCTCAAACTACGACTTCTTGCGATGATCGTTTCCTTCTTTGACCTAACTCTTCCAATACAGGAGACTTTTGGCGACGACGGTTCACTCTGTGGCACCGACGTTTTTCCAGACGATCTAGATCGTTTAGGGAAGAATCGTGCTCTTGAAGGTCTGAAATTCCGTCGAACCTTACACTCAACGAAACAGGATTTTTGTGGTTTTGGAAGACCGATGATCGATGCCTTGGACTTTAGATTCAAGAAAAAGCGTTGAGAAGTAGTAGAAGAAGTAGAATTGGAATGAGAGATCGAATTATTGGAATTTCGCCTTGTGGATGATGCTTTTCTCTCATGAAAAGCATTCCTAGCCAACCAGTCGACCTCGTCTTCTTTTCGAAGGTAAAAAGATTCTGCTGGAAAGTCAGATTGATCATCCGCAAGATCTGGTCTGCTTGATTTGAGTTCTCCATCAATTAGGGTTTCATTAGCGATTCTACGCTTGTCGACGCCGCCACCACCACCACCACCACCACCGAGGGTTTCAAGATCGATTTGTGGCATGAGAGAGAAAGAGAGAGGATTTGGAGTTTAATTTACAAATCAATAGTAGGATTGAATTTTTCTCACAGATGCTGCTTCAGTTAGCAGAGAGATTTTTAGAGAGAGTACTGAAAGAGAGTTTGAGAATAAAAAAAGACAGGACGATGAGTGAAAACAATAATTGAGATTGATGAGTGAGAATTGGAGACCTGATTTTGTGGAGGGAGTTTTTGTCAACTTTTCTGTTGATCCGAGAAGAGTTTGTCAAACCTAATAATAAAAGGACTTGGTTTCGTTTTCTTCTTTATACAGCGACTGTAGAGAGAGAAAAAGTTGAGAGAGAAAGAAAGAAAGCAACAATTTCACGTTTCTTTCCTTTTACAGTTTACGATATCGTATGTGCCATCGCAACGCAGCGTCACAAAAAGCACTATATAACCTGTTCAGGAGATTTTGTAAAACCCATGATTAACGTGAGTGAAGAAGATCCAACCTATGTGATTGGTGGGTGACATACAATGTCTACATTCACACCAATCGTATTATGAGGTCTTCCAAACCCACGTTAAATACGGTCTACAAAATCGTACACGTACCTTAGCTCTTTGCAACGTCGCAACCCTCACCGGCTTGGAGTCCTATCTATTGTTTGACCCACATTTTGTCTCCGAGGCTCTGAAAATTCATGCACCAATTATGAGATTAAATTGTCTTACCTAGAAAAGCTCTCAGGTAAAATTAAGGTTTATTTCATAATCTTTCACTTTCTATCATCACAAATCACATAAAGTTTTATTAGATTAAAAAAAAAAATCAACGTTAGTTTCTAAAGGTGTTTGTTTTTTTTTTTTTTTTTTTTTTTTTGTGTGTGTATGTTAAGGTTTGAAGTGTTGAATCGGATTACTTGGTAACCCAATATGTCTAGTTCCAAAATATCTTTGAAGCGGAGCTTCTGAGTGTGGTTCAGAGCCGAAGTGTTACCCCTATACTACGATTCAACCGATCGACACATAGCATTGCAACTTAATTACATTTCTAGTTTAGATTTTAGAGTAATTTCAATTTTATCAATCATCAAATTTGGTTTTTGGAACATTTTCTACTTGAACACATACTTCTGTTTTATCATTCGGTGTATCCATTCCATATTAAACAAACATCTGAATTGAATGAACATTTTTCCAGCTGTATTATCATATGTGCATTTCTCAATAATATAGCATACAAAAAATAATGACTCACATTCCGCGTCAAGAAATTATTGCAAGTTCCTACCAACCAAAGAGATTTTGACAATCTAACAAACCTAGAATTCTCTTCTTCACTGATCAGGATCATCATCATCCTCCAGATCAAATTAATCTTATTACTACTTATATACATTATCCTCATCTTGGCCAACCCATCAGATTCACCTCATCATTGTCAGGTAAGATAAACTTATTGTGTGTTTGGGCCAGGAGTTTAAATGGGATTTGTTGGGAAATTAGTCCCAAATTCCCCTCTAAAGTCCTGTATCCAAACACACAATTAATATCAATCCAAGACTTCACACTGGATATATATAGATCAGAACCAGATCAGACCCATTTTACACCCATAAGTATTCTTATCAAAACCAATTCTACTCAGATATGCATGCAAAGCCTTACTTGCAAATCATGATTGAAGAAACTAACAGACTAAAAAGAATCTTTATTTGGTACGAATAGGTTGGCCATAAAAATATGTATAACAAAAACTCTTCTTAGATGTCGATTTGGGAGAATGCATATCCACGGTCCCAAGTGAATTTGTAGGGTCAACATGAATTGTGGGGACCTTGTGAAAATCCACAAGGACTTCGGATTTCGTTCTGTCCAAAATCGAAAGAAACTTCTTCTGTCCCTAAAGAAAAATTCTATGTATAATACATTAACCAAAAACACAAGAAAAGAGATAATGTGTAAGCAAAACTATGTCTACAAAATTATATAAATGTAAACATAAAACTTCAAGAACACCAAGTCATGTAGTAATCCAAGTCAAATTTGCACAGCTTTTGTAAGCAAGTCATGAAAATGAGGAAGTCAATCATCCATTAGGAAGACTTCACACCAAAAAGATAATGTAGAATATTCTCTGATTTAATGGAAAGATAACCAACATTTTAATCCCTTTTGTTACTATAAAACTAGCTAGCAAAAGGATGCTGCAATAAAGAAAGGAAATTAATGTTACTTGTTTTAGTTTGAAGTAAAACATAAAACCAATTCCTTCCCTTTGTAGGGTGGTCCAGAGAATGTCTTGGCATTCTGAAGGTCAAGGGTTCAAGGATTTATGTGGAAGTTCTAGAGAAAAGAAAAGGAGTGAAGTACAAAATACTTCCTTATAAAAAAATAATTTTTAAAAAATAATTTATAAAAAGATGTTTTAATTTGAGTAAAATACAAAATACTTAGTTGATATACAAAACCTTTAAAGAAAAAAAAAATTTTGAGAAAACAAATTTACCCTTTCTTAGGGGCAAAAATAGATTCAGCAAACTTTTCCTTTTCTTTTTAATGAAGGTATTCATGTCCCACCTGAAAATGCTCCAGATATGGTAGCTGCAAATAACAACTCTAGGTTGTTTAGATTATCTTAACATAAACACTATCTATGAAACTAGGTCTAAAGACTGTAAACTTTCTAGAACATTTCCAGAAAAATGGTGACAGGACTCTAGAATCTGTAAGGGAATGCCATGCTCAAAGGAAAAACCCCTTCACATACCTAAGGTGAAATTGTATTAGGGCATAACTGCCATCTTCATCAACTTCTACTCCATTCACAAAATAGGGATTAGCAACCAAGATCCTATTTGGATTCTCATTTGACCTATTTACTCCAGCAAGGGGAACAGTAAACTTCATAATAATATGAAACAGTCACCAGATATGATCTACTGCCGTAAACTAAAAATCAGACGAGCAATAAAACTTGGTTTAGATGTTCTACTGATATCTGCCTTAATAACTATAGTTCTAATCAGTAACCACTAGCATCACGTCTTTCATTTAATATGAAATGAAAAGAAATCACAACAAGAAAGTTAGTTTCCTACCTACATGACCATGAGTTATATAATTCAAGCCTCATCAACACAGAGCAGTTGGTTTGACCATGGTTTAGACGACAAAAGATTTCATACCAACAATATCATGTCTTCAAACATATATATCTATTAGGAATACTTCCTCACGAACACAAAGGATCAAACCCATTGTCAAACTAAGATTAACAAATAATGTCAAACCAACTACAAGATAAATGAGGAAAAAATCAAGGACTATCCATAACTAGAGACCGACAATTTCATGAAAGTTTTAATTTGCATCAATGAGACTCTGATTCCCAACAACTGAGAAAGAAGTAGTTCTTTAAGCTCCAACAACAAAAAAAATTTATAAACTCATTGGGATCGAGGTGTTAGAATGTGGCCCACATTAACCCATTAATGATTACCCATGTGTTTTAATTACTGGGCTTAACCAAAACCCAATTGTATAGACCCATTAGGGTTAGGGACCATCTTATTGGATGTTGGTAGGTACACCCTATTAAAACTCATTATGATGGAATATGAGTATAAAAGGATTAATAGGGAGGCATTAGGGTTCATAGTTTTCACCCTCTCAAGTTGCACTCTTCCATCGTATGTGCGGCTCGCCTTTAGGGTTTTGGTGTGCATTGGGTAGAAAGCTAAAGCCTGCCTCCATTCTCATCTTCGTCAACTAGCGTAATGGATCGAGGTAAGTGCATCAATCTTGAATCTTTGATATTAGTAGCAAGCATGATATCTCTAGATCGATTATAGTTTATGTGTTTAATCCGCCTAATATTTGTATGCATAAACTAATTAAGTTTACACGAGGTTGAAAACAGAAATAAACTACAGCAAACCCTTCACAAATCTAGGATCCTGATGTCGAATTTTGAGATTCCCAGTTGAAACTTACAGAAATAAGTAACAAATTCAGTCATGATCGTATTGAGAGAAAACATGTCTACATAAATACCCAATATTAGAGAAAAAGATCCTTCACAAAAACTACGTACCAAATGTACTCCCATTTTCTGTCTACAACATAAGGTATCAAATAAACTCACCGAACAATATCAAATTGTAAACCCTAATTAAGCTCGCATAACAAAAAAAATCAGAAGAACCGCACTTGATCGATCCATTGAATTTTATTTTATTTTTTTGTGCTCGAGTGTTTCATTTTCCAAAATTATGAAACTAGTAACTACAAAAAGTAAATTAGGGCAAATAATCGAAGTTAAACACTAACTAGTTATTGAGATTTATCGGTGGCTGATTTTTCAATTTGTGCTGCCGATGAATGAACTAGAAGCCGCAACTTTCTCAGCTTCAACTAACTTTCGGAGTCTCTCTTGAAGGCCTCGAACCCTAGTCTCAGTCTTTCGAAGCTTTCTCCATCTGTAGCCCGTCCATAAAGCAAAACCACCGTATACGACAATATACGAAGCCCATACGTATGGATACGTCTCAGCGTGCTCTTTGAGTTGTAGATACTTATGTTCTACCCTTCCTTTCCAGTCTGTCGGTGGTGTCTTCGTTTCTGGTTGTTGTTCTTCGTTAGCCATTACTGTTTCTTGCAGCTGAAGAAATGAAAAGAATGAGAGCTGACTGTTTTAGGTAGGGGTGTGCAGCGGGTTGAAACCATTTATTTTGGTTCGATCAGCATCCGAACCAATGTGTGATTAGGGTTTAGGGTTTAGGGTTTAGGGTTTAGGTACTAGGTTTTCAATCCAATCCGATCTGTCCAGTGGATCCCATCCAATCCGATCCGCCTCAATCAAGATTGGATCAGTTTCGTCAGTTTGGGCCTATTGAGCCAGGCCTGTTAAGAGGCCGTTTGGTAACCACTTAAGAAGTTGTAAGTCAAAAAGCAAAAAAGTTTGTATGGTAACATTTTTTCAAAGTTACTTCTTTTTGGAGCAAATTCTTTTTGCTTTTCTACTTCTTAGAAGTTGTTTCTCCTCGAGTACCGTGTAACAACTAATAACTCATCATTTTTTTAGACATATAAGTCAATAGTTTACCATACTAACTTCTCCTTATTTTTTACTTCTCAAAAGCACTTTTGCTTTTTTTAGAAGCAGAAGCACTTCTGCTTCTGGTTGCCAAACGCCCTCTAAGCATACCAATTGGGACTTTAATATTTATCAGACTCTCTATTTATGACCCATAAAATTAAAAAATAATAGTTGGGTCTGATTAAACTATCACATATTTTCAACTTGGGCCCATAATTACTGTATTGAGAAACTCCTAACTTGTATTTTTTGTATTTAAAAGATTACCATCAAAGTTAGGGTTAGCTTTGTATTGTGTTATGTATATATACATATAGTTACATTATTACCCTTACTTATTTTAAAGAATTACAAAATATACATTATTATTGGGTAAGTAGATTGGATCGGTTATGTATTGGTTTCGCATGTTAGGATCCGCCAAACAATTCATACCCATTGGATTTCAAGAACTCTAAACCGATCCGCCCTGACCTCGTCTTTGGATCGGTTTCGATCCAACCTAAATTGGATTGGATTGATCGGTTTGGGCGGATCGGATTATTTTTGCATAGCCCTAGTTTTAGGAATTGTGGAGGGAGGATCCTGTGGAAAAGTCAGCGCTAGTGCGGTCTAAAATGTGCCGTGACGTCCGGGAACTTAATGTAGCACGTGCAACTTATTCGTGCACTTTATGGGGCACCGATGCAACATCCATTGCCCACCCAAAAGCCCAACTTATTCTAGTAATAAATAAATAGCTCGTTGGTGGCAGTTTTCATAGCACTTAGGTGGCGGTTCGGTGATGCCTTAGATCCTGATCTGATGTTGTTGGCGGTTTCATTGTGCTTCTCACACACTTAGTTTCGTGTATCTACACCTTAAAAAAATATGTATCTTGGACAATAGTTCCCTTCCCTTAAAAAAAAATTTGTTGTTTGGTCTGGGAGACTCTTCGAATATGGAACATTTTATGAAAATGATTTCTTCGCAATGTATGGTCATCTTTAAGAAACTTTTAATCCCCATTAAAATGCTAATTTACACCAAACTTTTCAACTTTTAAGGATTATAAGTTTTAAAAATGTTCAATTTTGGAGTTGTTCGATTTTCAACGAGGATGGTCGCCAAGGTTTAAAGTTTTTAAATGAGGCAATGTGGTATAAGCAGCATTTTTGTAGTAGGGACACTTTTTTACTGGCCGCTCGTGCTCCACGCTTTAGTTAATTAGAGATTAACTATGCCGTAAGCATTTAGTAGGGCATCTCATTAATTAACACTTAGATCATCTCCCTGATGTAGTTAACCCTGTCGTGTTCATGGATGTTTTATCCTAGAAATTTAATCTGTCAATCTTGAAGTTATTTTTATCAGACCGGTTAGTTCGAGTTGATTATTTTACAGTTTTTAAGTTATAGCATTTCCTTAAGAAATTTGAGATTAGTTTTAGCATTTCCTAAATCTAAAATTTCTTAACTCACCAAACAGAAGCAGATGTTTTTTAGGTCCACCCAAATGTTTGTAACAGAGATGCAATTTATATCTGGTCCAGGAATGTGCATATAATGCCATGCTTTTGGCTTAAAACCACTCTCAGACTTCTTGTCTTCTGTGTTATAATATGGTTGCATGTATATAAATTAGGACCACAAAAAAGAACCAACGATTTGGAGACTACACAGGAAGTGTGGAATGAAATCCAAAAAAATTAAAATTGTACAATACTGGTTGTTATGGTTAAACATAAAAAGCCCATACAGAACATTCTTTCTTTTTCTTTTATCCTTTTTTTCTCACTTTCTGGTTGTATCCATAGAGATAAGTCATCTCAATATGGACGATACCTGCGCCCACGGTCATTGTCGCTGCTATTATGCCTCCCACCGCTTGACCGACCACCACCACCACCGCCGCCGCCACCACCACTCCTTCCACCCCTGTGCTGTGGAGGTGTGAGTGGTTGGGCTCCAGGCTGCTGCCTACAACAAGTAGAAGAAATGATAAGTATGGTTTCCAATTATTCAAGAGTTAAAAACCAATTCCAACATTTCTTTTCTAAAAAGTTTCTAGGTGGATTGAGTTCAAGGAAAAATTTACAGACCTGCAAACCACCTTCAGGTAGCTGACTGGTCCAACAATACAAAAAGATCCAACAAATCAAACAAATTGGAACCATTTTGAATCAAAGTGTGCATTGCATTCATCAGTAGAATGGTTAAAATGGATCGAGGAACCCATTGAATTCTAACCTCCAATCGATCCATAAACTACTCATATTCCAACATGGGTTTCATTTAGGTATTAAACCAACAATTATAAGGTTTCATGATTGTTTAAGAAAGCATCTTAACCATCAACCAGGACATTTTTCCAAGAAGAACAAAGAAAGGGATCTGCAGCTTAAAAATAGGCAGCATAAATAAAACAATAGATTGTGCTTACAAGACATATCCGATCTGTCCATTGGGTAAGAGCATGGGCATCATTGCCATGCCTGCAGGTGCAGGTCCTCTGCCGTAGATCAGGGGCTGCTAGATAAAAACAAAAACCTCCTTATCAGAACAGTAAGAAATATTATTTATGTGCATTTGTGCACAAACAACAAAAATCTGTTGTGTTAACAACCTACAGTTTTGGTCAAACACAATTAATGTGCTCTACAACCGGTATCCTACCACCAACTCCATTACATTTTTTATTTTACCTTTTGGATGGTAAATAGCTCAAAAAAAAATAAAAATATAGGTACATAGCTCAAAAACCATAAGTTGTTTTGATGACCTAAATCTTTTCATGACAGGATTCCTGACTTATTATAGGAAACGATGTTTTGAAGGAAAGAAATCCGGACAACAATTAGTGTATTCTCAAACAGATCCTATTAAGTATGAAATTTTGCCCCGACAGGAAAAAGCAAAAAAAAAAAAAAAAAGAGAGAACAAAAAAAACAAAGTCTAAACCCATAAGAATTCTCCCTCGTTCCCTTTGCGCCATGGTCTATCCAGGAAGTGCTCAATAAGAGAACGGTCTAGAGTCTAGACATTTATATGCAAGTGACAGCCTCATAGGAACAGTAAGGGGTGCAAGACAGAATCATGTAAATTAGGTATAGCATGTTAACTAATGATCCAGAAAATAAAAGAATTAAGGATAAAAATCAATAATAAATCTCACCTGAGCAAGACCAGGCGATCCATATCCTCCACCATATGCACCGCCAATCAACCCATATCCCATACGAGGAGGATAGGTTGGAAGTAGAGCAGACTTCTGCGAAGTTGGCCCTGAGGCAGCTTTCCCATCTGCCTGCGGCTTTGCAAGAGAACATTCAAGAACTTGACCTGTCAAAAACAATAGAACAACCATTTCATATACAAGACCTGAGATAGAAAGAGAAGATATAGAAGATCATTTCGAGTAAGAATTACCATCGATTTCATATTTCTCTGTGTTCTTGAGTGCCTTCATAGCACTTGACCTATCAGCAAAATGCACAAAACCAATTCTGTTCTTTTCTTGTCCGGACTTTGCAGGCGGCAATACTACCTTTGTAATCTCACCATGATGTTCAAATAGCTCTTTCAACCGACTCTGATTTATGTTTCTCGGCAAATTCTTAACATAGACTGCCTTTACCTGTATTAGAAAACCTCAGTCACAGCTAGGCCAACTTGAATTTGGTGCATTCGAAGGAAAACTCCTTGTTTTTTTGCCACTAATTAGTGGCAGGCCCTCACAAAATAACTTTTGTTTTTAACCACTAATTAGTGGTAGTAAGAGGCAAACCTTTAATTTTGGGCCTTAAACCCATTAAGTGGTAGTAAGTGATTGGAAATAGCTTATCACCACTTAATGGGTTTGAAGCCCGAAATTAAAGGTTTGCTTCTAACTACCACTAGTTAGTGGTTAAAAACAAAAGCTATTTTGTGTGGGTCTGTCACTAATTAGTGGCAAAAAAACAAACAGGCTATAAGTAAAAATAATCACCTGCGAAGAAGCAGAAGAATCTGCATTCTTAGGGTCAGCCCAGCTCACTGTTGGAGCATTCTTGTCTAGCTTAAATTTAGGCTTTGACATCCTCTCCCTTGAATATTCAGCACATGCATGGTTATAATACTCGATGAATGCAAAGCCACGGTTGCGGCTGGAGTTATGTGGGTCCTGCAAGAACAAAGAATAAAGACCATTTGTTCAACAGACCAGCAACCCCAAACATCACAATCAAAACCAAATAAACATAAATAAAACATTGATAATGACAATTGAAAATACATGTAGGGCATTCAAGTGATGAAATTGATCGCCATGACATCATCGCTAAAACGCCTTAGTACAACCATTTGCAATCAATACCAACACTACAATTTTTCCATTCAATTCTATTTAGAGCTAATTCTATTGAATATCTGGTAAAATAAAAAATATATATAAACAGAAACACACCAACCTTCAGCAATTCCACAACATTGACACCGGGCCCAACCTCTGTCACAACCTTCCTCAGATCTTCCTCCCCCCAGCTTCGAGGAATATTACCAATGAACAATCGGTGCTTTGCTTGAGAGCTTGAACATTTTATCTTTTTACCCTGAGTAAAAGAGTGTAAAATACACCTAGAGACGTCAAGAACAATGGAAACTTAAATCTAAATTAGGAAGTTTCTGCAGTACATAGATTACTATTTTTTGCCATAGATAAATATAACCAAAACCTAGGAAAGAACAAAAGAAAATGCAGCAGTAAGTAGAAAACAACATTCCACCCTTGTAAGACAAATTACTGTAATTTTTTCAACCAGATATGTAGGACCTAATCCTTTTTTCACATAAAAGAAGCACATTTACAGACCTAACTCTAATATAGCAATTGAATGCATTTACTGCACTTGGAAGTACAAATATCCACCAGATAATATCACCTCCTCAAAAAGATAACATATAATTCAAATGGCAATTCAAGGAACTGAGTAAGTTTACATATTTTCTAAAATAACAGATGTATTACTTTTTTTTCTTTCCTTCAAGAAGTTGATCAAAATCAAAAGGAATGGCATTCCTGACACCATAGGAACATTACCTTGAATTCAGAATTATTTAGATCTTTAATGGCCTTCGTAGCCAAATCTTTAGTTCTAAAGGTCACAAATGCATAGCCCCTATTCTCTCGAGAATCTTTGCCTTTCATCATCCTGATCTGTTATCACCAAAATACAAACAAAATTAGTGTTTACATGAAACATAGAAGCAGAGCACTAACAGAAACAACCATCTATATCTTACCTCAGTGACTTCTCCAACAGACTCACAAAAGCTCTTCAAATCCTCTTCAGAAGCATCATGAGGGATGCTACCAACATATACCTCAGAACCATGGGGGGGAAGGGCAAGAAGCTCAGCATGTTTTTTGCTCTCATCTTCATCCTTGGAATCTTTCATCTCTTGATCAGAGCTAAGGCTTCCCCGTGCATCCGCTCCATTAGCATCCTCATCCTCCTCTTCTTCCTCTTCTTCCACCTCCTCTTCTTCTTCTACCTCTTCCTCTTCAGGCTCTTCTTCAATCTCTTCCTCTACTTCTTCATACTCAACCTCTTCCTCCTCAGGATCGTCAAGGTCCACCTGCTCTTCAGGCTCAACCGGCTTTTCAGGTTCAGTAGGCTTTTCAGGTTCAACAGGATTACCAGCCGCTGCAGCATTCACCTTCGCTCTTGGCATCTTATGTGTTATATGGCGTAAGCTTGCAAGGCAACTGTGAAGGAAGCACAGAAGCTAGAAGAATTTGGAGGAGAACACAAATATGGAAAGGTTGAAACAAAAAGGAAGGCCACAAGGAGTTGCAATGTGAGAATATTG
Organism: Macleaya cordata; assembly: GCA_002174775.1. Taxonomy (NCBI): domain Eukaryota; kingdom Viridiplantae; phylum Streptophyta; class Magnoliopsida; order Ranunculales; family Papaveraceae; genus Macleaya; species Macleaya cordata. The sequence continues at coordinate 1,431,091 of MVGT01002043.1, forward strand.
AAAGAACTTGTGCCATGAGAAATGGCTTCAAGGAGCTTCAATATGAATGATTATCAATAAAGGGATGATAAAAGTAGTTGCAATACTAGCAGAGAGCGAAGGGAGAATTCTGAATGACAATCATGAGGATACTATCAGGTGCAGAAATGAAGATATGGGTTTCTTAGAATCATAACTATGAAGGCATTGGCCAGTTAAAGTTTCTAACTATCTAAATTCCTGTACAATGCATTCAAAAAAGAAGGCAAGACGAAAAAAAGAAAATAGAAGTATCACATAAGAAAGAAGACTTTGAATTACCAACAAAAAATTCAAGAAATAAGGGGATAATCAAATGCTACAAAATTAACAAGAACAGCCCAAGTGCTCATAGAGAAAATTCAGAACCACTGAAATACCAAGATTTAAGAAAAGCAAGTGAAGCTGCAACATAAAGGAGTACGCCATAAAATAATTTAGTTTCAAACTAACTATACCAGACCCTTAGCAGCAAGTTAACATGAGAATGAGATGAAGTAGATATAAGTTACAGTTTAAGAACTATACTCTTGAGGATTAAAAAAATTCACATCTAGTGGGTAGATCAACATTCATAGTCATCTCATAACCCCAATGCAGGAGATGCAATGACTGGAGAATTATATGATTTTTCACAGCTTCGAAAGCTACTCAACAACCATTTCATTATCGAAAATCGTAACAGCTCATGAAGCATGCATATTCAAAAAATGACACAATACTTGGGAATTAATTGACATTCTGCCACTATGGGGAAATAAAAGAGACTGGATTCAGTAGGGCTCAAAACTTCTATTTCAGGAATTACAGAGAAGTTACAGTAGATTAGGTTTTATCTCCGCTGCTACGCCAGACTTAACTAGGTAGCTTTAGGTTTTACCCCAAAATTCAACAAACAGTTGCAAGAACTAACATGAACACTCAGATAATTTTAACTCCAGCATGTACAGAAAGACGAGCAAGCAAGAGAGAGAAACAACTGAATGAAAAAAAAAAAACCCGGACAGAGACAACGAAGACCAATGACAACAGGAAAAAAAAATCGAAGAGAGAGAGATTACCAAAGGAGCTCAGGTTTTGACGAGCGAAGCAATACGAGCCAAATTTCTTGCTGAAACCCCCTCTCTTTAATAAAAGGAAAATGCTAAACCTAGGGTTTCTCTGATGGATGCTTATGATTTGTTTAAGCTTAGTAGAACGTTTACCGAACTACCCCTTAGCATATACAGTCGCCAATTTATTTATTTAGAAATGTCGCTGGAGGATATAATGGTAACTCTGTCAAAGCCAAGTGTCACGATCACTTGTCCAGCGCTGTACGCATGGCCGTGATCCGTGTCCTGTACATATGTAGTGTCTAGTCATAGTCTAGAATGTACTTAGGACCTTTTTGTATATGCATGGATATGCAGAGTCCAGTCATGTATATTCATAGGATAGCTTGTTGTCCAAGTGTTGTAAGGATGAATATTCAAGCGTTAGAATGAATATTCATCCACCGGGCCAAAAAGAGTATGATTGGTCTTTTGTTTTGATGTTTCCTTTTGTAAAAGTTAAAAAAGTAAATTATCTACCTTGTAGGGGAGGTAGCCTCTACAATCGAGTGGGAGAACCTTGAAGCTTAAAAAGGGCACATTCTTGTGAAGCTTACTCTCCTAGTGTTAGAATAGGAGATAGTGTCCTTGTCCCGTACTTGTATATTCAGTTGGCATATTAATAATATTCACTTTGTTGCTTTGCCTTGTTCCTTGCAGAATTTGAAGCTTCATTAATATTCAACTAACAGGCTAACTAGTGTGCGTAACTTTGACTATAAAACACTAGTGCCGCACGGGCGTGTCTAGCAATAGAAACGTCCCGTGACACAAGGCGGACAAGATTTTCACTTACGCGCGTCTCCTTTTCGCGCCGTGAAATTTTGAGCAAGACAAATATTTTCTACGGTGAACATTTGTATCGCCTTGCTTGGTGCACCATTCGCTAATGCAAAAATTCACGGTTCTTATAACTGCGAATTAAAATTCAATAAATTAGAAGAAAAAAAAAATCTCAAATTGGGTATTTTGTAGCCCCTTGCAAATTCTATCAACTATTTACTATTAGATTCCCTCATCAACCATCTACAAACACATGATAAACCATGAATTTTCGCATTTATAAAATATTCACGGTGTACTAAGCAGCGAGCTTTTGAGAAATAATTTAAATCTTCTTCTGTTAATTCTATCTTCTTAATTTTTTTGCTTCTCGTGTTGTTTGCTCCTTAGTAACCAAAACCTTAGTATAAAGGTGACGCTCCCGCTCCAGAACATCGCACTCCCGTTCTAAATCACACTTTGACGCTCCCACTCTAAAAGCATTCCGAAACTAAGAATATTTTTTTAATCAACAGCTCCGACGCTCCCGCTTTCGTCCCCACTCCGCGCTCTGGTTCTTTAAATTTACTCCAGGTATTTGACACATAATTATTGGAGGACCATGAACAATTTAGTAGTGTGAGCTTGCAAGTTGCACTTTTCCTAAGTTGTTGTTGGTTAAATCCTCTCTCCATTAATGGCACCTCTTTAAGAAAAAAAAAGGGAAAATTCTAAACTCACTCTGATTCTCACCCACTAAACTTAGCCGCAGATGTAAAACCGATAAAATCTAGAAAGAATGTGAAATAAAAAAAAGACCCTCACTTCTCTTTTCTCTATGAATTTAATTGGTGACATTTCAGCACGTGAATTTAATGGGTGAAAAACCTCCGGTGAGTGTAAAAGCGCTAAAAAAAAAACACCTTGTACAATATTGTGAACCACACTTAATATACAATATAATAAAAAACTTCTCAAAGATTCTAGTAATTTACTGTCGCTCCCTTAACAACTTCTTGGGTATTCCCAAACAGTTCATTTCTTGTACACAAATTATGTCTGAAATATAGAAACATAAAGAAAATAGTTAACAAATTTTGAACGACCATAAATCATGTTTCCTACCAGAAAAACTGAGAGCAGCTAGCTTTGGCCGTACAATTGTTTTCTTTCAATGACATACTTCATCTGACTCCCAAACAGATGACACAACATAGTATTCTGAATATTACTGTATACAAGGATGACTTAAAAGAACAAAACCCATTTTTGGAAAGTCGTAATTTAATAGGGACGTTACTGTAAATATTTGAATCCAGTTATTTGAGATTGCTGCATTCTGACAGACTTCTCGAGAGAGAGCCGCATACTTTACATAGGAGCGAGAGTAAGAAAGAACTGCTACTCTGCTAGTACTTCCAAAGAACTCCAACTACTGTGTGTGCAGTGCTCATTTTGATATCATATCACGATCCCACTCGACATAAGTGAATCATAATTACTACCCTTGGTCAGAAGAGATGTACGGGTTACCTCCTCCAGCTTCCCGTTTTCTAAGAGTAATATTCGATCAGCCATCAGAATAGTTTCTAATCTGTGGGCGATCACAAGTACCTACACAATTTAAAGTAAAATACAAGAAAACAGAACTATTAGATTCATATAAGAAAATAATGATTGCAAAAACAAGAATACACCAGATAGATTGACATACAAGAATGTAAAGAAGAAAATAAGTTGACTGTTCTTACGGTATGATTTTCCATTAACCGCTCTACAGCTTGTCTGACTAAGAACTCAGATTTGCTATCTAGAGCAGAGGTTGCTTCATCTAAAAGCAGTATAGACGAATTCTGGTAGATGGCCCTTGCAATAGCTAGCCTGCAATTAGTTAGAAAAGCTTATTGAATTAAACAATATATTCAATAACATAGTCAGTTACAATTAAATATTTTTATTAACAGGATATCTTTCAATTACCTGATATAGAAGACTCTAAAGGTTTTAAGTTCAGATACATGAGCGGACCCATTTACACACAAAAGATATGAATAAAGGACTAGGGTTTGAGACTTCACCTCTGTTTCTGGCCCCCACTCAAAATGGAGCCCCTTTGTCCAATATTGGTTTCATATCCTGCTGAAAGCTTTTTGATGAATTCATCTGCATTCGCAGTCCTTGCTGCGTGCTCAACCCGCTCCATATCTATTTTGCTCATCAAATCTCGATAGCCAATGTTCTCAGCAACCGTACCTGAGAAAAGTGTCTGAAATATATATTAAAAGGTTACCTTAAGTGGCCAAGACCTTCTGAGACTAGCTATCATGAAGAAAACCTGGAAAATAAGTCTATAATTGTTATATTCCATCAATCCATTATTCTATGAAGGAACAAAGAAATTATCGAGATACTACATTCATATCAGAGTAGTGGGCACATCGTTTGGACCCTGAATTCATCCAGTAAAGGAGCCATCTTTGAATATCTCCGAAGATATCAACCTGAACATCCGATCACGTTGACCTCAAAATAGATAATACAGAGGCCATTGACTGGGTGATCTGGCCACACACTGGTATCTTGTGGCCCCTATAATGTCATAATGTTACTTATTTACTATGATAGAGTGCACAATACCATGGCAATTCCAAACGCAATAATAGGATACGAGTTCCTACTTAAATACACATATAGTGATAATGATACAGCTCTTTAACCAAAACTAGCTTGAGATATGAGGAGATGGAAGTCCCAATACTTTAGCAACATATAAAACTACAACCTGATACGTTCTTCAACAGACAAATGGAAAAATTAAGGAAGAAACTGTTTTAAGAGAAAGTTGAATCCTTAATAAGATAAAAGTCTATGTCTCTATCATGTACAACCCAACTTACCTAAAGCCTCTATCCCACTCAAGTTAAATGCAACCTTCAGAAACAAATGCAGCACATAAGAGAGGTGGGGGGAGGGAGAAAATATTCACTCACTATGTCCTGAGAAACTAGACCAACGTGACGTCTTAGACTTTCCAATCGGATGTTCTGAATATTATGATCATCAATAAGTATACAACCTGTCAAAATAGGAAGGAACAAACAGATTAATGTAAGAGGAATGTGGTCTTACATAAAGTAGGGGGCAAAAAAAGAGAAGAAAAAAGAACCACATAAATCAAAAACACTGATGAACTTTGACTGTTTGCTCCACAACAATTCCAAAAGTTTCAGGCAATTGGAAGACATAACATTCAAGCTCTGTGGACTACAGCTAGGAATATCTAAGAGTGAGAAGGTTACTGTTTAATCAGGGACTGTTAACTTCAATGTCTCACCACATAAAGGATCATAAAGGCGAAGAAGCAGTTTCATGAAGGTCGTCTTTCCCCCACCAGAAGGCCCAACAAGAGCAATTGTCTCTCCAGGTTTGATATGGAGATTTAATGCATTTAAGACAAAAGGCATATTTTCTCTGTACTTGAATGAGACATCACAAAATTTCACATCCCCGGTAACATAGTCTAAATCAAATGCATCCGGTTTCTCAATCACCTGTATTCAGAAATAAGAGAAGCAGAAATATAGATATAAACTGCACAGCACAACAGTTAATAAAATGGGTCTATCTCTAGTTGAATAAAGATGGAACACAGATGCCAACATAAAACTGCTTCAAGCATGTGTGCACACACATGCATCATATAAATATTTCAAACGTCACAGATGGCGACAAGGTTTGCTCAATCTGAATTGGAGTGTGAATCGTCACCGTTGATTACAATTCAACTTGGTTAAATTATCTGATTCAGAACCTAACTTAGGGGATTATATTCTTTGCCTCACCCTTTATCCTTATGTTTTATTTTAAGAGGGGTTCAGCAATGATAAACAAAAGTTGATAACGTGGTGACAATGAATACCTGAGGGCTGAACTTCGTTATATCAAACAAGCGTTCTATAGCTGGCTCTCCTTGCTTCAACTCGTTGTAAGCTTTTCCAACGCCCTGCATCACTTTACATTCAGCTTGAAGAATTTAGATGACTCCTGAATCATAATATGGGGAAAAAGTGAATAATCACTGAGCGGTGCATGAATAGTTACTAATAAAATGCAAAAGATATTCAACCATCTATAGACTGTGAGTGGGATGAACCCTATAACATATAGCAAAACCCAATCGGCCTCAGGCAAATCAATGAAAATTGTATTTTACTAAGTTTCAGCAAATTCTCAGGCTAGAGTTCACACATATCGTGCAGCTCAGAAAACCATCCTACATCAGATGCAAATCTCAGTATAATCTAATCAAGAGAGAGGTAGGTTTTGAGGAACAAAATGATTCGAAGTGTTATATGGAAATTTGGTATGATGTTTTCCTTCTATCGACAAATAGCAACCTATATTGAATTAGCAAAGGTGCAGGAGTCATATAAGTGGGAAGGATTCCCACTACATAAAAAAATAAAAACATTTTAGCAATTCCTCTCAAGCCAAGAAGTCTGCAACAGTATTGGCAATCCTGTTCCCAACATTAGAAACTACTAGACTTATCCAGGTCTCTTTGATGATACGAGCAAGTGTAAGAAGGTAAGTGCACCAAGTTGAAGCCTGTTTAACAACAGAGAATTGTCTTTCATTTCCTAAAGGCTCCATCGTAAAGTTCTAAGAAACCAAAGCTCGATACAATTCCACTTTCTTTCGTCAATAAGGACAAACACATGGTTAAATAGAGAATATAAATCCTGACAGTGAATAATCTGATTCCAACATGCAAAGATTGCTAAAAGTCAATATATGGCTTCATGCGAAAATACTAGTAACTAAAACATGTGCAACTAAAAAGTTCATAAGTAACATATACCAGTATGTTAGCATTACATACTACTTTAGTAGACCAAATATGTGGATAACAAGACCCAATTAGGAACAGTGAGTTATTGTACTCCACATATGCTTTTTATTTTTTTCATTCTTTTTTACTTCAGTTAAAGAGTGGGAAGACAATGAGAATGAGAAAGTTTGCTAGGGATCCTAATATTACCTGGATCGGCTCTATCAGGAGAAACAGTGATGTTATAAAAGAAACCATGCTTGAACCATCGAAAGAACCTCTTGAAACCACCAATGAACCAACAAAAAGTATCAGCAACATCCCAACATATATAACTTGTACAATCTGAGGAACGAGCGCTTTCATTCTCTTCTTTTTCAACTGTTCAGATAGGTCAGCATTTGCAAGTCTTTGAAACCGCTCACCTTCACACAGCTCAGCATTGCTCGCTTTTACAAAAAGCATTGACGGGAGGACCTGAAACATTATAGATTAAAAAGACGTATATCAGCCACAAACAAAAACTTATGAAGTACTCCAGTGAACAAATAACGAAAATTTGAAGGTCTATTATTTTCAAGATAACTGTTATATACCTCATTCAGGTATGTCGACAACTTGGCTACACTAACATGTGCCTTCTTAGATATTTTGGAAAGCCTTTGACCAAGATACGCAATAACAAGGGATATACATGGAATGACCTACAAATATACCAATCAGATTTGATTGCTTAGATCAGTACAGAACTATTTAAATCAAGAACAAACCAAAAACAGCCCTAAAAGTCTAGTATTTCCATCTTACCAAGGCTGATATCAATGAAAGAATAGGGCTGACTGCCATCATCTGAGTTGCCATTGCTATTAACTGCAGCGTACTGGGCACGATCGTCTACTCAAAAGAAGATATATAACTCAAAAATATGAAGAAAAAAAAGAAGAAGATAAATTCACGTCGCATACAAGGATTAAAGTAACAACTAACAAGAAACCTTTCCAGTAAATGTACGTTTGCCTAAAAAAGGGTTCTTGTTATCAAAATTGCAAAAATTGGGTTCCAAACAGACCCTTGAATTTTAACAAAGATAACTGTTATTTACATTTAGGAGAGCATACACAGTGTCAGCAACATCTGAAGCCTCTGAAGTGATTCTATACGCAAGGTCTCCAGCCAAAACACCACGACCACCTTCGAAAAACCCTAAATCTCTTTGCAAAACCCTCTGGAAAACATAAACCCTAATCTTATACGAAGAATTCAAAGCCGCTTCCCACAGGAAAGCTTGCTGCCAGTAATTAGCAACCACCCTGACCAAAACCAAGACCCCCAAAAACAAACCCTCATCAGTCAATTTACTCGCATCGATCTTACTCAAAATTTCAGAGAATTTCCCGACCTTAGGAACAACCTTAGAGAGGCAGTACACGTATATAATACTACAGATCCAACCCTTAACAATTGATCTCCATTCTGACTGAACAAAGGGCTTTATCGGAGCTAAAGAGGGCAGAGAAAGAGGAAATGGATCAATTAGAGATTTCTTCTTATCACTGTTGATGGAATTCGAAGAAATTACAGGCGAAAATGAAGAACACCTTTTGGTGTTGCAGGTCTTGATTGAGATTATTTTAAGTAAAGGCTTAGATTGAAAACTCAAATTTCTGGGTTTTGGTTTGAATTTGGGGAAAACGAGAGTTGAAGTTGGAGTAGTAAATCGGAATCGTATTACCGCCATTTTCCAGAGAAGCTGCCAAGATGGTGCGAGTTTTTAAACGAAACCCTAATATATACAAGAAGGAAGTCGCGGCAGTTTTACGCGGTATTTCGCGAGGTACCAAATTAAAACGATTTTGTGGGCCCTTCTGGATTGCCAGAAACGATTCTAACATTGCCGAATCGTCGATTTAGATTTCTGACCGTTAAAAAGATTAACACTTTAATAATCAACCTGGCCCCACGGAAGCTCAGATTAACAACTCGTGGTCCCACATCGCTGTTAAATTGTTAGTCCTCTGGTGCTAATGAGCCTCAAATTTGAATGGTTAGGGTGCTTGATGCAATTGTTTTTAAAGACTGACTTGACTACTACATCTGAAATTGGAAACCAATCATAACTGAAAAAACATTAATTTAATATTAATTTCATTTCAGCCCCTCATAGCCACAGTAATATTGCTTGTATCTTATTTTATTGATGGGTTTATTAGGTTAAACGCAAATATTTACCCAACGCAATTGAGAGAATCTACCATTAGATTGGTATTGACTAAAGAAGGAATACAAACAATTGAGAAATCACAAAATAAAAAAAAAAAATTTGAGAAAATAAAGGAACCCCTTATTCAATCTTAGTACTTTTTGGACCGACCGTTCTACAAAACAGATACCCGACGCTTATGAGCCGTTTCCGGATTACGTTCCGGTTACTAAGGACTAAGGTCTAGCCATCCATCAGATAAAAAACCTCAGAGGTGATGAAGTACCATAGAGAGTAAGCTGAGCCTTTCTAAAAGTTCCTCCAAAATAGATGTAACTTTTTGAAATGAAAATGATATGAAAACCTTCAACAGACATGCTAAATGAAGCAGAAACCCATTTCAAAATACCAACACATCTGCATCGAGGGAGGAGGTAATCTGGAGACAGCAAATACAACAGAAACTTTTATACAGAAAAGCTAAAATATGGTAAACAAATCATGATCCTATAATAATCAAAACCAAGGCCCTGCTTGGTATGCACGGAAAATTTGCATCTGCAGTTATTTCCGGTCGAAAACTGCTTGGTATGGTATTCCTCTGCTAGTTAGGATACCTATGGCCTTATTTGTCCATGCAAACTACCACTACCACAGCTGGCAAATTTTCCCTGCATACCAAGCAGGGCCCAAAAGTCTAAAGCCAATAAGCAATCTAAAGCAGTTTTACAGCGGCGTCTATAAATTGACTAAAACATCACACACTATTTTTCAGTTAAGGAGGACTCAAACAAGTTAGTTACTGCCTCTTTGTCAGTAAAATCCATGGTCGTCATGTAAAAAGCCTTTTGCAGGTGATATAAGCAACTTTCGAATAACTATTAAAAGAATCATTCAATGGTAGAAGAAACAACACAAGTCTTGAATGACTCCCATAAAACAAAATTTGAGCATCAATGAAAGAAAATACATGATCCAAAAAGGACAAGGAAACTAAATTGCGGTTGATCTCTCTGATGATAGGGGCAGGCTAGTCTCAGTGAATTAAAAGAGAAGCATACTCCAGTTACCTAACAATCCATTTTTTAAAAAAATAAACTAACAAGCTCTACAGACTCGTCTAAGTGTTGGTGGCTCTGGTGTAAATCTGTTGGCTAGCATGAGCTGATACCATCCTGATCGAACCTCTTGCCATCAAATCCTTGATTGCCCTACGAGCCAGCGATCCATTAACCTGAGCAGAAAGAGAGGAAAAAAAAGAAGTAGTTATAAAAGTCAACATACAATAATCATGTGCAGTGACTTTATGCACTGATATGGAAAAGATATTCATTGAATTTAGGAGCATTTGCAGATTTAAAGTTTTAAACATCTCTAAATGTGGGAGAAAGACCTGAGAACTCAATCAACTTATTAGGTTTTTACTTTCCTTTTGCTCTTTTTTTAATCAGTTATTTCATGAAGACAGTTAAGCCGAGTTACCAGTGAAATTGGATAAATATAGGCCCAGCAAAATGGATGACTAAAGTTTTATTATTGAACAGAATAATGATGTAACAGCATTCAAAGAGTACCATAAGAAAATCAAAACTTCAACAATATTCACCAACCAAAGCAAATTTAATTAGAACGCTGTAAAAATTAGGAAAATAACAGAAATAAGAAGAGAGAAAAACAGTTAAGAAAGCAGGAAGGATAGGAAGAATGAGATGAATACGGTATTAAAAACAAAATAGCTTATAAGAACTAAAAAGGTAAAAACTACATTGTGGTCTGGAGACGACCTACTCAGAAATGATGATTACATTCAAACTAAAATTCATCGCCAAAAAAAACATAAGAAAACATAACATCAATAGGAATCAAGGATAGGGTATGAGAAGAAAAATGAAATAACATTGCTCCTAATCTACTCCTTCCTACCTCAAGCATAGCAATCTAAATTGAAAAATTGAATAAGAATTAAGAATAAAATCAGTAATATATGCTGTTACAAAAAAAGATTCTAACTCCCGAAACTGGCAATTTTTCAATTGAAGCAATTGAACCAAAGGAGTTGACTCCCTCAAATGGGTACCAACAAGGATTGTCTTTATCTATGTAACAAGGACACACAACTTTTGTGGATTTTGTCGTGTCCTTATTATGTGCAAGGACACTTCAGTGTATACTTGCACATAATAAGGTTAGACGTTAAGTGTATATTTTGTGCGCACTGGCACATAGTTGTGCTAGGACTCTTAGGACAATATCATTCTAGGGTAATGTCTTGTGTGCATTAGGTGACAATGTTATATCTAAACTACAAATTAAAACTAAAAATTAGACACATACTAACTGAAACAAGAATATATGCATTTGTACGGCTGTGTCTGCGTTGTGGCTTTTTTTAACAACTCATTGTGTCCGACACCCACACACATACCCGTAACATCGTTACATAGGCTTTTATTTTAAACAAGAAAATAGGTTCTTCATTCACTTTTTGTTTACATAGTGTGATTGAAAATCAGTTATAGTCAGAACATGGATAGCAAGACTACTTCAAGAGACCAATTTTCTGTCAGTTCAAACGACTTAGTCCAACCATAGATATTTTCTAAGACCTATTTTAAATTAGGTTAACACATCAAATCATTCTGCATTTGAGATCAACAATAATGATAAATGGTAATAAACGAAAGCTTAGAGATAATACAGAGAGAAAGAGAATTCAGATCATACCCTCAATCTGTCGGACAAAATCGAAGGAGTGATGAGCTTGTACTTGGGAACTTCTGAAAGAAGCTTATCATAACTCGCTTGATCAAACAAAACCATGTTGTTCACCTTCTCCTTTTGCTTTCCTTTGCTCCATTTCTGCAAAACAAACGATTAATTAACATCTGATATCCATCACCCCCCAAAAAAAAAACCTAATTCGAATCCCCCAAAAAAAAATTTCTGTAAAAGATCTGAAACGAAAACCTAACCCTAATCAATTACCTTCTTCTTCTGCTTGCCTCCACCGGATTTGGCGGGTTTGGAAGACGGAGGAGGAGCCTTTTCCTTCTTCGGCGCCTGTGTAACAAAACAAGTAAAAGAAATATCAGTGAAACGGTGAAACGGTGAAGATAGCGAAAGAAATAATCTGAGGAGAAAGAAGTTGTTCTAGTTGCAGAAGCATCTGATTACCATTTCGCTGAGTCGATCTGTAGGGTTTGGTTCGGACCTCCCACTGGATGGAACTCTGTTTTACAAGATTCTTATTTGGTGCCTAGGAAAAACAGTAGTAGTAGGGAATGCAGGAAAGCTAGGGTTTTGTGATGGGAGCGGCTAACCTGCGCCATGCATGAAGTACACCTCATGTTGTATATTGAGGAGAGCAATTTTGTGCGCACCCTCTTTGAAGGTGGGTGCACGTTACGTACACCATCCAACGGTTGGGTGTTGTACGGTCAAACCTATCATCTTTACACACCGTGATGCTTGGCTTACAGAAAAGCCTACGACCGATACAATTTACGATAGATATTACTTTAAGATGGATGTGAATCACGAGGATGTGTGAAAAACAATTTTACTATAGAATTAACTTCTCGTAGAAAATTATGAAGGACTTTGCTCTAAGTACCATTATCCGTTTACACATTACCCAACGATTTTAATTTGTCCATACGGAAACTCAGTGGCGGATCTAGTAAGGAAGAAGGGTCTGTTTTCAAGTTTTTGGTTGTAAGATACTTGAAACTTGACCACCCTAATTTTCTATGAAAATTTGATAGTAGTGTGTGACACTTTTACTCTTTAGTCACTCTTTGTGCTAAGTGCTAACCTAAGTATTTATCTTTCTATTATTGCACTATTTGTGACTTTTTAAATCATTAATTATTTTTTTATTGGCAACAATGACTCATTTGTGAATAACGATTTTCCTTTATTACCTAATTTTTTCCTCTTCTTTCCTCTTTCCCTCCATGCGTCCATCAACCAATCAATAACAAAATTAACCCATAATCTAAAAGTGGAACTTTAAACGGTTAGATGAAGGAAGAAATACACACTAATTTGAAAAGAGGGCGGGCAAAATAGCTCTCTATATAGATTAGTCTCTCTTTACAAATTTTATGATATGGCTTTGTAAAATACATAGGATTTACAAGAAAAACTCAATGAGGACAATTTGTAAAAATCTTTTGTTAGAATTAAGAAGTGAGTTCTTTCTGAATTCCTCTTTGCGTCGTATGTGTGTATATATATAGGGATGGCAACGGGGCAGGGCGGGGTCGGATTTGCCTCCCCCATCTCCGTCCCCATCACTATTCGGGGCGGGGTAGGGCAGGGATTGTGAATCCCCTATAGGGGCCGGGTTCCTCGCGGGTCTCCATTTCCACCTCAAATTACAACCCTAGCAAAAAATTTCATCAAAATTTATATTTAAAATAATATTTTTAAAGGTTAAAATTAATAAAATACAATAAATAATATAAAAATAATTGACATACATATATATTTATATGATAAAAATAAGTATATATTATTATTTAAATAAATATATAGATAATTTTATAATTAATTATATACATTTACTAAACGGGGTGGGGATGGGGGCGGGGACAG
>MVGT01002043.1:1444664-1488911 GCA_002174775.1 Macleaya cordata
GATTTTTGCCATCCCTATGTGTATATTATGCTACCGCCGCTCAACCCTTAAGTCAACGATGACCCTGTCAACGTTGACTCGCTCACCTTGAAGAAATTTCCTGGATCCGCCACTGCAGAAACTGCCAAGTGGCATATCTTGAGCACTTTGACGTTGGACCCTGTCGTACTTTAGTGCACCTAAAATATGCAACACCAAAATTGATTATGCTATTTGTCTACTTGTACACTAATAGTTTATTTGGATGAGGAATTTTAAGTACAAAATTTGTGGGATTAGGGATTTGGTGTCCCGAACTCTAGTTCCAACAAAATTTCTACCTAAAATCCCCTATCCAAACATGCTATAAGATTTTGAAAGAAAGTTTGGCACATAGTATCGTGGGGTTCTCATAGATGCGATCAAATAGATGATTTTCTCATCGTTCATTTTTTATCAATTTTCAATCAACTTTTGTCATCAGATGAAGCCTTAAATGGGGTATAGTTGTAAGTTATGTGATATGTGCATAGGTGAAAGGGGTTGGCAAAGCAAAGTAGGCAAAACAAACCATGAGGGGCGTACTCACGCGTGTTTTGTGGCAATCTGCAAGCATGAGGGTGGTCTTTTACCGCATGAGGAGATGTTTTAGAACGGGTTAATTTTTTGTGATGATGATTTATATGGTGAGTTGAATATACTTACCAAAAATCAATCTTTGAAATTTATCCATGTGAATCCTACGAGGTTGGGTGTCAAACTTTGAGTCAAAGTCTTCGTATACAAGAAGGATTATTCCTGTAAAAAAACGTTCAAAACTAATGTGATTAGATCATCGAACTAATTACGACGTACTATTAGTGGGAAAAATGAAGTGATGGAATGTAGTTCTTTGTGGGGTGAAATTATCATAGGAGTGTCCTTAACAAATGGGCTTCTGGCTTAAATCCCCCCTCAAAAAAAAAAAAAAAAACTATTCCTCCATCCAATTTAATCGTCCCAATGTCAACCCCATTTTTTATTGCTAGGTTCCACTTAATTTTGCATATGATCAACATTAAAAAGTTTTAGCTAACAACTGCTTGGAAAGATGGTATCATCTTTCTTTTAAGGAAAGTGGTGAGTTCAAATCTCACGGACGTGGCGTTGTTGTGTAATTCTACCCCATATAATTAAGTTTGTGAATTCTCTTTATTTATGGTGGTAACTTCTCTTCATTGGTGGTGGCGACTTCTATACGTCTTCTATAGCATTTCTTCCCTTACTTTGTAATTATTTCTTTGTAATACGATGATCAAAATATCATTCCAAAAAATCAGCCATAGGCCTCTTAAAATTTTTGAGAGGTCAAATGACCTCAAAATGTAGACCACAAGGGATTTTACGGGGACCTCGACATCAAACTTTCGATGCATAATTTGTACTTTAGATTGGTATTCAGTGGTCCAGATCCTTGAATACGAGTCACGAATTTGAAGGGCACTACTGTAATTGTACAGACTGCCAAGTGGCTATAATAAGCACCACCACCGGAGTTCGTAACCCGCAGCTAGTAGTCAGCAACGCAGGCGGAAATCTCATTTCCCGTTTTCAATTCTTATTCGAAGTATCATTTCAGAGTAAAAAACGATCAAGAAACCCTAGATCAGGACGCCATGGCTACGAGAATCGCAGCGAGATATGTATCACGGAGGCTCTCCAGCAGTGGAAAAGTTCTCGGCGAGGAAGAAAAAGCCGCAGAAAACGTCTACATCAAGGTGCATTTTCTTGATTCTAATATGGGTTTATTCAATTTTAATCGATTCATTCGATACGCATTTTGGTGAAATCAAATTTGTTGGATGGGATTGGTTATTGTTTGATAGATTTATTAAGTCTACTAAAATTTGGGTTTAAGAGATTGGGATTTGTTCTGATTAAAAAAAAAAAAAAGGATTGGGATTTGTTAATCAATTATTCTTGTTGATATTTTTACCCAATTCAGTGCTTCATTGATTTCCACTTTCTTCGAGGCTGTTGGAATTAGGGTTTCGGACTTAGGTTTTACTTCTGTTATTTTGTTTTATGTTTGTTCATATAAGATGCACTCTGATGTACATTTTAATGTCCAAAAAAAATTAATGTCCATATCGATGTATCATGTGTTTCTCATTTCACTTCCATACCCATCCATTAATCCTACAATGTTTAGGTATTCAAGTTTGTTTGTGTGTGTGGATGAATTAGAGGTTTATGCATTGGTATTCTGGGATTTCTGGTGAAAAAAATAAGAATGTAACAGCATATAGGTTTCAAAATTGGGTAGAGGATGGACATGTAACTTCAATTTATCAGTGTAAGAGGTGAATGTGTGGGGGTTATGTTGCATTCATATTGGTATCAGATTTCTTATACTAGCACAGAATGTTAGATTCAGCAAACCCCAGAATATGTGATTTGTGAATTCAATCATGCGAATAAAGGGGTAATTTGGGTGTGATATGTTTCTCATGGTCTCCAGTGTTTCATTTGCAATAATCATATTGTAAGATTTCAGTTGAAAGTTCTTATTGACCATACACCGAATGAATTTTTATATATTCAATTGGATAAATGTTTACTTTTGTGAGATTAACTTCCCTTGAACTACTGTGGTCTATGGTGATATTGTTTGAGTATTTATCTTAACCACCATATTCTGATTGAGTTCTTACTTGATTTTCTCGTGGTAGACAATCTCATGCATTAATTAGTTGAAGAAATAATGAAGAACATAAGCATAATAATATGTCCAGAACTACGTTTCCTACTACTGCATTTAATAGGCTAATGTGGAGTGTGGACCATTAGTGCAAATTATATAACTTACACCCATTCATACACTTTGCTATATACTGTGACTTGGTTGTTTACTTGTTTTCCTGTTAGCCCCTTTGTACTAAAGTAGTTGCATTTCAATCTTCCAGAAAATCGAACAGGAGAAGCTGGAGAAGCTTGCACGCAAGGTATGGTTTCTTTTCACCCATAGTTAACTAGACACTTTCTTTCTATTTAACCAGTGTAATGCAGTTTAAAAAGATAAAAATGATTGGCTCTTGTAATTTCACAATGACAGTGAGAGTACGAATTCAGGTGGTTGCTTCAATGTGAAAGAGAGACCAACCTTTCGACTGGTTGAATCTTGTTTCAAAGCTCTGTTGTAGCTTGGGACTAATCAAAGTAGAAAATAAAGGAAAAATGAGCTGTTAGATCTCTGGCCATCTATTTTTATAGTAGGCAGTTAGTCAAATTAAGGTAGAAACTTTTTGGTCTTGAGAGTTAGAATGAGTTTACTCAACACCTTGCTCGAATTTGCTCGGGTATAGGAACAAGTTAGTAAGAAAAGAAAATAGTATAAGGAGTAAAGGAAGGAGTTGATGAACTGGGAAACTAGGGTCATCCAGGCAGATCAAATTTTGTTCCATTAGAAAATCCCCATCATAAGACCAATCAAATTGGTGTCCTTAGTGAGGTGCATGAAAAGCTTGCCCCTAATCCATCTCAGAAAAATAAATAAATTATAGAAGTAAAATAAAGAACGAAAGAAAGGAAGAAAAGAAATTTTGAATTGCTCTTTGTTGAACATCCTCCGGTCCTACCGAATTGAGGGAATATTTCTTCTTATAATTTGTCTTCACCTAGCTGATTAAAATAAACATGTGACAAAAATAATCTAAAGTAAATTTCCTTACCACTTTGGAGAATATGAAAGATGTTCACAATTCCTCATCTCTCCATAGTAAGGATTGGAGTATATTCCTCACCAACTCAAAGTACTCCAGATATGAACTACAACATTTTCTAGTGCGTTTATTGTTGTTGTGTATTGTATGTTTCCTTGATAAGTAATGCAGATTGTTGAAGCCTACCAAGTACTAAAAAGTAAAAACTACTGGCCATCAATTTATATAAACTTCGTAGAGTTCTTTATAGTAAAATACTGGAAAAAGTATGACTAGGTATGCACTTTCAGGGACCTAAACCAGAAGAAACAACAACAAGCTCATCAGGTTCCGTGTCTGAGGTGAAACCAAGTGTATCAGCCTCCTCGACTTCGAACACATCAACTGACAAGAACCGCAATTATGGAGTCCTTGCTGGTGTTATAGCTGGTGTTGGTGCTCTAGGATGGTATCTCAAAGCAAGCTCCAAGAAGCCAGAAGTCCAGGACTGAGGTTGGGTTGCTTTGAAGGAAAGAACATGTAGAAAAACCTAGGTTTTCCGTTAGTTATCTGGGTTTTCTGAACTACTGTTGAGGAAAAGGAATCAGAGTTCAATCTGAAAAACTCTGGCTGTTTAATTGCGCTAATTTTCATTTGGTTCTTTCATAAAATCCCGAAAGGTGATGATTTCTCCATTACAATAACTTGTTCTTTCATTTTTCTGGTTGCAAAAGGATTTGAAATTCATGATTCAAACAAAAAATTACACTTGATTTGAAAAGGCTGGAACATTATGGGGAAATATCCTGCTCTACGGTCTCCATAACAGTAAGAAGAATGTTTGCTAAGCTTAATTTCAGCACTTATTACTTGATTTTAGGATTTTCAG
Organism: Macleaya cordata; assembly: GCA_002174775.1. Taxonomy (NCBI): domain Eukaryota; kingdom Viridiplantae; phylum Streptophyta; class Magnoliopsida; order Ranunculales; family Papaveraceae; genus Macleaya; species Macleaya cordata. The sequence continues at coordinate 1,449,213 of MVGT01002043.1, forward strand.
TGATACGTGTTGAATCAGATCATTTGGTAAAATCCCATGATAGATGTGAAGCTTTAACTTTATTTTGAATGTTACTAATTTGTTCGACGTTTTATGGTAGACCTAGCTTGTAAAGTGGTGACACTCCCGCTCTCGCTCCGAACCAGGCTCTTCTCTGGCATTTCAGACTTTGTGACATTTTTTAGTTGGTCGCTCTAGTGCTTCTGTTTCGCGCTTTGGTTACTTAGGGTGGTGGTTGGTTTTCAAACCTCCTTTTAAGTAGCTGAACTAACACCATAGATTTTTTCTTTTCCTTAATCAGTTTTTTTTTTTTTTTTTTCAAACGAAGAAAAACGACCTACTAAGAGCTTTAAGAAGTACAGAAGTTTTTAAAGCTATTACACGAGCAGTACAGAAGTTTTTAAAGCTATTGCATGAGCAGTTTCGTTTACAAGTCTAGGAACATAACAAAAAGGCAAGGCACCAAAAGAACTTCTCCAAACACGGATGTCCTGTATGTAGGCATTGGTGCTCCAATCTCCTTCAAGTTTTCCATGGTTTAGTCCATCAATCACCTCCTTCGCATCACTTTCCACGATCAAGAGCTTGATGTCGAGTTCTATGGCTTTCTGATTGCATACCAAACGGCTCGAACCTCAGCTTCTTGGGCTGAATTCAAATTATCATCAAGTATAGAGGCAGCAAACAAGATATCTCCATTGCAGTTCCTTAAGATATACCCCATTCTGCCTATCCTTTTCTCAGGATTCCAGGCACCATCAAAATTAGCTTTTGTCCACCACATAATTGGTTTAGTCCATCTTCTGTTGATAGGTGGGGAATGGGAGTTCAGCTCAGGGTCTAATTCAAGTCCTTCTGGAAAATCAGGGAGATAGAAAGCAAACAAACGTCTGTCATTTTTTGTTCCTACAATTTCAAGTAGAAATGATCAGATTCTGCCTGCCATCTATTATCCTAAATTGAATTACTAACTTAAGGAATAATTAGTTAAACATTTAGAATTAGAGGAATATCTTAACCCTAAAATGAAAGACAATCTCCATCCACCACCAAAACTTGGATTATCTTAAACCCTTTGGTAAACAAACTTTGTTTATAGCATTTACGCCCCGTGGTTCGCGGTCTAAAAATTAGTTTTCAAGAACTAATTTACATTTAAATTAACCTATATCTTATATGATTTCATTGAAAACCTCGGAAATGATTGTAGATGTAGATTAGTTTAGATGTAAATTAGTTTTTAAAAACTAGGGTTTGGGTTGCGAATCAAAAGTGGCCTGGACTTAGCAATGGGTCGGGTTAGGGTCGACCCCAGGCAGGTCAAGAATATCAAACCTTAATCCTGACTAGTATTTTAAAGGGTCATTTTTTCAAATCTTAACCTTGATTAGTTTGACATGTTTCTATATAAAATAAGAAACAAGCGAGGATCGATCCTAACAAAGTTAAAGAGGTAATGGGTCAGAAAAGCTTTTCGACTTTGCGGGTCGAATTAGGGTAGTGTTTGACAGGTGGGTTAGTGTAGGGTTAGCAGATCAGTTCATGTTTTGCCTACTCTAAAGTCTAAATTGTTAGTCCTTACTCTCCTTAATAGAGATTATTTGCTAAGAAAATCAAGGTAAAAAACAAACAATTTCCTAATTTGTCATACACTTCAATGAAAGCCTAGACAATACATACCTTCTCATGTTTTGCAGCCATATCTGCCTCGGCCTTTTCCTTCTCTGTCTTAAGACTCAATTTCTCCATCTTCTCCCTTTCTATTGTCTTCAAACCACCCACATCCTAAATCAAAATGGAAGAAATTTAATCAGTCGAGAAACCAACAAAAAAACATGAAAAAAAAAAACCGAACGAAGGAACGATATAATGACGTTGATGAGATTTTAGAGAGAGAAAATCATACCTTATTGTAGACGTTCTCAGCTGCTCTTTCTTCCTCACCAATAAGAACCCTACCTTTCCCCCATCCTTCGTGTTCCTTCTATTAAACGTGCAAGTGAAATCTTCTTCACAATAGCTCTCATCGCCATTAATGGTAATTAGTACTGGTTTTCTTGATTCTGTTCTTACCCAGAGGTCAGCTGATACGTGCCTACTTTTACCTTCCATAAGTTTCGTTCTTGGATTAGACGTAGGATTCTAATTGATAAAAGTTTCCTTCTTGAAGTAGGATTAGTATTAACAAGTTCCAATAAACCATAAATTTGTGATGGTCGATTGTTAATGGTAGAGGAGTTATTTAATTTGCATGTTTTTTTTTTTTTTTGCAAAGAGGGTTTTCCCCATGATTAGTAATTAGTTGATGGTTTGTTGGAATAAGGGGATTTTAAGTAGGGATTTTGTGGGACCATCTAACTAATTTTCCACCAAATCTCTAGTCTCACAAAATTCCTAATTAAAATCCCCCCTCCAAACAAACCATTAGTTCTTTCTTTTGGGATCTTATCATCAGCAAAGTAAATCATTAACAATGGAGTATTCCTGAATTCTCTTCTATTATCATTTGGCATATTTGGAAAAGTAGATGCAATCTTATTTTTCAAAACATTAAACATGATCCATCCAAGTTAGTGCTGCAAATCATCTCATTTTCTCAGTACTACTTTGCTCAATCTTCTACTTCAAGTGCACCCCAACCTAATGCAGAACAAGCTGAATGCATGGCTATTTTGAATACTATTTTGTGGGCAAGAGAGATGGGTTTGGCTAATATATATCTAGAAAGTGACAATCAGGCAGCAATATCCTTTTTGAACAAATCCAAATCTTAATCAGATGGCAAAATGTTAATATCCTAGAAGACTGCCTTTTATATCTTGTAAAGTTTTAACTTTTATATATGTACATATGTAAATAGAAAAGGGAACCAGGTTGCTGATTCTCTTGCTAGACTAGCTAGAAATACTCAGTCTTCAGCTACGTGGTATGTAACAGCTCCTGATTTTCTTGTTGAACTCTTACTTCAGGACTCATAAAAAAAAAAAAAAACACAAACCCACAAAGTAACTAATTATAACTTGATAACTAAAATAGGAATTATAAACTAACTACAATAGAAATTATCAAAACTAATGTTATGGAACTATGATGCTATTGCTAATTAATAACTTCTCCGTGAAAAGGAAGGGAGCACCCTCCTTTTTTTAGATTTTAAGGAGAGGACGTGCACCATTTTTTTTAAAAATAATCACGGTCCTTCTGGTTTTCGGGTGGTCAAAAGAGTCACATTCCTCAACCGTTTTATTTATGGTAAGCGATGATGTGGCGGGGAGAGAAAAAATGCTTTTAACTTCAAAATGCTATTGGACAAAATTTTATTTTTGAATTTTTTTTTCCAAGTTCTTCAAACAAGATCAAACAACAATACTAAACACAAAAAAAAAAAAAAAAAAAAAATTTTAATCTGACTATGTAAACCCAGTTTGCACTCAGGATAGATGCAAGTTGTAATTTGCATAGTTTATTTCCCTCAAATTTGAGCATTTGCACTTTTGTATTTAAGCCTATATGCATTATGCATTTGCATGTTTTAATGTTCCGTAAAGTATTGAAGTTCATAATAAACAAATTCAAATGTAAGAACCCAGTTGTGCAAACTTAACTACTGTATGCAAATTAGCAGTTTGCATACTAAGAAATGTATGCATATATGGGTTTGCAGTGGCTTCGTGAATGAGTTTTTTTTCTTCAAAATTTGATATCCATGACTGATCTCATTTTAAAGATCTTGAAAAATACTTTTCAACCATATAATTTTTGTTAAAACCTGATTTATATATTAAAATTTATGGTCATTTTTACGTTAAAATTAGTTTAATCATTCTCGGCTTGCTTGCTCCTTCCAACAATTTTGAGTTTCACTGGATACATGTAGTATGCTTTGTTTCATCAATTAACCAAGACAAGACTCATCAAATAATAATACAAAGTGATAAATTGGTGCACCACCAGACACCCATGTCCTAGCTTCAGTAACCAACCCATGTTGAACCCAACTTATTCAATATAAAATGGAGTACTAGCCAAAACCCAAAACTGACAATGCTGATGCATGTTCGATGGTGCCGCAGCCGTATGGGGCACGGATGATGCTAGTTTATGCTCTTACAAAAACTTTGACAACTTTATTCTCATATCACTCGAGTCCCTACCCTTTCAATTACAAAACCGTTTCCAGAGAAGACTGAATCCTGCAAGTGGTATAAATCTATGATTCTGTGTTCTCAAGTCTCAGAAAACGATTGCCATAATAACATCCTTTTATACATCATAGGAAAAAAAAAAACACTTGTCATTTCAATTTTAATATTATCTTGTCACTGCGGCTCTTGCTGCTCAACTTTTAAAAACTTTATGGGCATTTTGAATTTTGAGTTGAGACAACAACTAGCCAACTACAGATTTTCGTCGAGGGAGGTGGTTAAGGCAAAGAAACCCAAACAGTGATATCGTTGTTTTCGTTAACAAAAACTAATGAAGTAACACACTGCAGTCTTGCAGAAAAGGGTCTTGTTAACAAAGGGATCAAGAAGTGCCAAAATATTCTATACAAACACCACACTCTGCCAAAAGTTCTGATAGGATCACATGATACATTTATTCAACATCTAAAGTACCTAGTCAAGAGCTTGGGTAGCTGATCAGGAACTCAACATAAGCGTGTCAACCTTCTTACTGACTGCTTTCAGGCTTCTGAGGAATAAAGAAGAAAGCTGATGAGAAAATATTCATAAAGGAGAATAAAATAAAATGCAATATCATCGTGAATGGAAGCTTCTACATAACAGATAAAAACTGTAAGTACTCAGCATACACCTTATCTATATTTTAAACAAGTGTTGGTCAGGAGTTTGGGTCCTGCGGATTTCTGTAATGGTAATAATGTCTAATTGGTTCTGACCAGATAAGTGGCAGTGGGGATTCGGGAGTTTCCTGCCTAATTTCTGTTGATGTTCCATGCCAAGGACGGGAAATAGGGAACAATTCCAAGTTGGTCATGCCACGTCTTTCCCTCCTTCACAGAAGCAAGAATAGATCGAGCTAGTAGGCCAAAGAAGCATTGGGTTCTGCTCTGAAGACGGGGCCTAGAGATCCATTGAAGGGGCATAGGCCCGAAGACCACACTCAAGCAGATAATCCAAGCTTTTGCTTCTTTGTTGCTTCCAGTCTAGTGAAAGATGCAGCTCTTCACAACAGTTTTCAGCAGATATGAGAACGAGAGAAATAGAAATTTCATACCCTGGTCCATTCCAGAATCTGAAACACTGTTTTAGAAGGCGTTGGAGGCCTATGCATTGAGGTGAGCCTCTGGGTTAAGCGTTTTAAGACATTTATGCATCTCATAACCTAAGGATTTGAAATTAAGGGATTCATATACTATACCCTAAGGATTTGAAATTAGGGGATTCATATACTATATCTAACCCTCTTGTCAAATATATGCAACTTATGTGAATATGTTGTTGGCAGCAGGTTTTAGAAGCTTAAAAATCTAATTCCCCTATTCATCCCACCCCACCTACCCATCCAAGAAAAGAAACAGAAAGATAAAAATAATAATGAAGGGAAAATGAAGCAAAAGAATGAGGGAAAAAGATAGAGATCTTAGCTATATAATAATAAGATAATTAAGCAAAGTTCAACCATACTAGATAAGCTTACCAACAAAGATATTCCTTTTCTCAATCGAAACCGGATCAATGTTTCTTTTCATAAATTTCAACAAATTTGCCAATCTCACTGAACTTACCTTAATTTTTGTTTATCTTTATTGATCCTCGGTTGAAGGGTTTATTTCACATGAACCCGTCAGGATATTACCCCACCTAATGCGAATACTTCAAGCAGCCATTTGTATGAAACAAGAAAAATTTTTCATTCTCTTTTTTTTTTTTCCTACTCTCAATACATCAGGAGAGCCATTTTTCAATATTCATACATTTTAACTGTTCAAGGCATGCAAGGATGACTGAAGGGATGTACAAGATACCTCATATGATAAAAACTTGGTAGCGCCTAAAAACTTAGAAAAGTTGAGGAACAATGTCAAAATGTGTATACCACGAAAACAATTCGATCCTATTCTCCATTTCTTTATACGAACAGCTAAGGCCTCAGAACTGATCCCAAATTATAGTACAACCAAAGCTACTTTACATGTTTACATTTAATCACACATTCCATCACTGTTTAAGGAAAACAATCTGACTCTCTGACGTGATTGTGAACATGAAAAACTTGATTGAAGAGGGATGGAGAGAGGGCGCACACGTCTGGTTTCTCGGGCCTAATTCAAGTATAATTGACCTGATTCTGTCATCTATTATCGTAAATTGAATTACTAACACGTCGGTAAAGTATGCAGATAGGAATAATTAGTAAAACATCTAGAATCAGAGGAATAATAAGTTGTATTATGGATCGCTTGGTTATCAAACCAGACCATCCAAATCAAAATAGGTGAATGAAAGACAATCACCTTCCCCTAAAACTAGTATTATCATAACCCTCTGATAAATAGATTTTGTTCACAATATTTAATCTCAATATTAATACAGATTATATGCTAAGAAAATTAAGGTGAAGAATAAATTATTTCCTAATTTGTCAAACGTTTCAATAAAAGAAGTGAAATAAACGAATTCGGAAACTAAATAGTAACAATCAAACCGTAATAGAAATGAAACCCTAGATTATCCATACCTTCTCAGATTGTGCCTTCTCTGCTTCGGCCTTCTCCTTCTCCGCCTTAAGCTTCAATTTCTCCAACCTTTCCCTTTCCATTTTCTTCAATCAATCGCCCACGAAATAGATGAAAATGAAAGAAATTCAATCAGTCAAGAAACCAACAAAAAACATGAAAAATGAAGAGAAGTTAGCTACGGAAGAGATTCTAGAGAGAGAAAATCAGACCTTGATGTAGATGTTCTCAGCTGCTTTTTCTTCTTCACCAAGAACCCTACCGTTGCCATCACTGAAGTAACGAGGAGTCATTCGAGTTCCTTCCATTAAACGAGCAGGAGAAATCTTCTTCACAATAGCTCTCATCGCCATTACTCTGGTAATTAGTACTGGTTATCTTTCTTTATCTCCAAGACACGCAATGACGGTAGCCGAAACCCTAGTGTGTCGTTATATGAAGAGAGTGAACGTGATCCGGTTTACAAGTCAAAAGCGGTTTTGTAAAACCGGGTGAACTTTCAAGTAGTTTCAGGTGGATATAACTGATCTAGTATATTGCGGGTTTACTTAAGTTTCACTACTCACCTGTCCATTGCACGCCAGGTAGTAGATTACAAGGACCTCATATTCGGAAGCAAATTTTTGACACATAATTAATGTGGGTCAAAAGACCGCATCATATTATTGGTTGGAAGTTAAACAAAATTTATTGCAAATCGAGGGCGAAATTCGTAATTTCGTACCTTGACGAATGCCGAAACCGTAGAGAATCAAATTCTATCGTTCAGTATCCCAATTGAAGGTCGCAAGGAAGCTAAAGATTGAAACAGAGTGACCGCAGAAGAAAGAGCGATCTTACCGAACCTTACGAAAAATAGAGAAGAAGAAAATGTATCATCCGTCAAGAGGAGGTGTTCGTGGTGGTCGAGATCGTAAGTTCTCTCTTTCTCTTTCTCTCGCTAGGTTTTATTGGGCGGTCTTTCGATACCTACGAACAAAATTAGGGCATCATTGTACTCTTTTTAAACGCTGTTTCATGAATAAAACCGAAATTTATTGAATTTTCTGCTTTACAGTACGTCAAAACTTATGCCTTATGGTCGAGATAAACCTAGAGATTTTTGACACCAGTAATGGAGTTGATATATAATAATTGAGATGACAAAGGAAGCTATGAATTTTATTAATTGTTTTCAAGGATCATTTGTTTGTGGTGACCTAGTTGGCGAGGTTAGGTTTTATTTTGCAAGAGAGACATTTGGTCCGCCTGAAAAACGATTATTGTGTAAGTTGCCAAGAAATGATATTTTATATGTATCAATTTTTGCTCTTCTCTGTTATTGTTTCAGTTTCAAGGAATGCAAACAATCAGAAAAACCAAAATACAGGCGACCCGTAAAATGTATTCTACATTAATGATTTAACCTAATGGTTAAGTTATCCCGTTTGGTTCGTGATCCAAAAACTTGTTTTCAAAAATTAATTTACACCTATAATAATATAACGTCTTGTACTACATCCAAAACTGTTTTAGGATTTACAATAAAATCATGTAGGATTTTGTAAAACAAAAAAATGTTGTTTTATGTGTTTTCAATGAAATCATATAAGATTTTGTAGTAAAGTGAAAATGCAATTTTAGATGTGATACAATATATAGTTTAGTTCAAGTGTAAATCAGTTTTTGAAAACAAGTTTTTGAATCGCGAACCAAACGTTCTTCAGCTTCTTTTGTTGTATCTCACCTGCCTAGCCTTCTGAAAAGAGCATGGTAAAACTGTCACTGGAAGAATTCCATCATGGTTTGATGATTAATGTATAAACTAAATAGTGAAAAGTTGACCTAATTTCTTTCAGATTTAAAGTCGCCATGCTTAATGTTCTCATTGATTTTCAATTACGCTGATGCTAATAGCGAAATCAACCATGTTTAAGATAATGGAAATATTGTCTTGTTTTTGTTTGAGTTTTTTTTTTTTGCTTTTAAATTCCTTTGTATTCCTTCTTATCTCTTACCCTTTTCTTTCTCTTATCTAACTGTGTTTATGCAGAGTTTAAATGGGATGACGTCAAGGTCGATAAGCATCGTGAAAACTATCTTGGTCATAGTATCAAGGCACCTGTCGGGAGATGGCAGAAAGGTATTATATTGTTTCCATCCCTCTACTTCGTGAGTTCATGCACATGCACGCACACACACGTGCATAATACATTTGAAATCTTAAACTTAGAAGTTTTCATTTTATAATTATGATTGGAACTGTATCTAGGACCTATTGGCTTTAGCTCTTCAACTGGCAAATGTTCTCCTGATCCAGCATATCTAGTTTATGCATAAACTCTTTGATGGACCATTTCCTTAAAATCTCAGATTTGATAGTCCAATGCATCCAGTTCCGAGAGTAGAGCTATGTGCAATATAACTGAAAATTGCACTGGTATAGTATGACCTTTCATTTAATCGGTGTTTCTGGGTGCTGTGTCCCGTCCAAGAAATGACTCATTGATAGAACGACCTGGATTTATGGTATATTTACCTACCTTGTGCAGCTTGTAGCACACTTGTTTTATATTTACAAAATGTATGCAAATGTAACTTGAACATTCCTTTTTCTAGAGATCCATTTAGCGTCACTTAGCAACTAACGAGATTAAAAGAAATTCACGTGAAATGATGTCTTAACTGCTCTTGCATCAATTTGTTAACAGGCAAAGACCTACACTGGTATACTAGGGACAAGAAATCCCAGATGGCAGATATGGAGGCGGCCAAAGCTGAGATACAAAGGATCAAAGAAGAAGAAGAACAGGCAATGCGTGAGGCTCTTGGTTTAGCTCCTAAGCGTAGTAATCGACCTCAGGGTAATCGATTAGATAAGCATGAATTCTCAGAGCTTGTGAAAAGAGGGTCCACTGCAGAAGACTTGGGTGCTGGTCATGCTGAAGCAGCGCAGGTTCAAGGTCTTGGCTTTTCAAGGTATGATAATGAAGGAAGAAACTCCCTCCTAATTATAAGGGAAAAACTGTTTTTGTTATCTGCAAACACATGTTGTCATTCACAAACACCCGTTATCATTTACAAACACCCATGGTCTTTCCAAAACTGTTGAAGATAGAGGATTTAGCCAAAGGCATCTAATCCCTTTTAAGGGTTTTTTTGATGTGTTTGTAAAACGACAGAAAAAGAGACAAGGGCGGATATTTCTGCTTTTTTTTTTAATACTAATAGTGTATAGTGGTGTTAGGTTTTCGAGTACTTTGCAATGGCCGTTCTTCTCTTTTCATGTTTCCTGTTAAGCAGTTCTGATAGGTTGATCCTTTGTTCACTTTCTGCTTTCAGAAAATATTTGTTAATATCCCATCATTCATTTACAAAATGAAAATCATTACAATTCTAAGAAACTCTCATATGAGGGTGGTGTTGCTCCACTTGGGCTGCAATGGCATATGAATGGATTTTGGTTTTCCTCCAAATAACTATAAATGACCGAGGGTTATGATTTTCTTTGACAGACGTATCAATTTTTGGATTTGTTCTTTTTGAAATAGCTCAGCATACCCAAAGAGGCTATCTTGTCGACATATTTCCTACCAACTCATGATGGTGTTATTTTTATACCAGTAATTGCTTAGAAGCAAGCTTCGTACCGTGGCATTCTTTTTTAACAGCATGTTTTACTCTCTCTCTCTCTCTCTCTCTCTCTCACACACACACACACACACACACACACACACTTCTTGTTTATCATTGGTTTCTTTTTGTGCCTTAGTTTGAGATAATCAGGTTATCCTTCCTCTCATTTTGTTTTTATTGATTTTTCTTTTTGATTACAGAGCTCCCCTCGGCAGTTGGGAAGAATCAAGTTCTCTTCCCCCCAGCCAAAAAGAGGTTTCCCCTGAGGAGGGTGTGAATGCAACACTGCAAAAACCACTGACTCAAGGAAGTGAAGATGAAGATGAAAGCCGAAAGAAAAGGAAGCGAGAAGAGAAGAGACATGAAAAGCATGAGAGGAGACACGACAAGCATGAGAAGAAACACGAGAAGCGGCGGTCACGTGATTCCGATGACAAGAAGAAACACAAAAGAGACAAGGAAAAGAGGAGGCATGATTCTGACTGATCCCTCCACTCCCTACCAGAATCCGAAGTTGTATTATTCTTCCCTGCTGGTTGTTTGTTATTGGCTTCTCCAGATTTTATAAACTCTCCATCTGAAAAATATTAGAAGCTGCTTTTGTATTTTTCTTCCTTGGAATTAGGTGCTGGGTTTAACAATCAATGCAGACTTGGCCTTGGCCAGAAGGCTCTGTTGAAGGGGAAAAGTGGGGACTAGATGACAATGTGAATGATACAATAGCCTTGGTGGTAAGCTATCTTTAGCACCCCACCTCAATATAATCCACTTGATATGCAAAAAAGGATGGTATTCTGATTCCAGGAATTCAGGTCCTACTCACAACCTTTTTCTTTATAAAAGAACTATACGTTTTTCATTGCGCCTTTTTTTTTTTTTTTTCTTTCTCTACTTTATATTTCTATTTTGGTAACTGATATTGAAGGTGGACTTGCCATTGGATGCTTTGCATTGGACCTAAGAATTCACCAATTCTTTATGCCCCCATCTTAATTTGGTTATAGTGCAAAGAATCATACCTTCACGATCCTTAGCATCAAATCGTGGGTATTCATATGTTATGTACAATGTATAAGTTAATTTAGTAAAGTCAATCATTGTTGATTACTTCTAAATTGAACCTCGTGATCAATCTTTTTATTTAAAAGAACCTTAGGATCAATCTTGTTGTGTTATTTAAAAAGAAGAGGAAAAAGATGAACAATAATTGAGAATGACCACCTACCTCAAACAGGGGTTTCCTCCCAATGTCGAAAAAGACATTCTTATGCTTTGGTCAAACACAATTGACTAATAGAAAAATGTGGCTGTCTAGTGGTCACGTAACTTGTCGAAGGCCAAGGGGGAATGTTTAATTTTCTCGAGGGACGTGTCAAATTAACGGTAAAGAATATCAGGGGTATCTCTAGAAACAGAAGTACTTTGGAGTTACTGGACTAATGTCGGTATTTCTATAAAGTTGAGGACGGATTGGGAAGCAGAGAGCTAATTTGTAATTTCGGAAATCGAAACTGTTGTTTTCTTGAAGAAGGGAAGCGGACTAGTAGAGCTCTTCAATTGCTTCTCGTCTTCTGTCTTCAGAGAAAGAGAGAGAAAGAGAGCTCACGAATTTCCAATTTATTTCTTCTCTCCTCTTTGACGATTGCGATCCTGAAAACCCTAATTTCAGTACAATTGAATCTCTTTCGGAGCAAAATTGATCTTTGATCTGCCTCGGAAGCTCTAAGTTTACTCTCTCTCTCTCTCTCTCTGTCAATTTCTCGCTCGCTCTCGACAATGGTGTCTGCAAATCGGGAAATGGTGGTTTTTTGCTTCGACACGCTCGTCGCACATTACAACAGTGAAGAAGCTCCTGCACCGGCTTTCCAAGAGGGCCAACAGTAAGCTTACTAAGCTTTCATGTCTTGTGGTCTTTGCTTTCCAAATTTGGTTCTGTTTTGTGTATTTTTTTTTTCCTGTAAACAGTTGCTTGCTTTTAATTTTCTTTTGTCTCAATTTGGATGAAAAAAGGTCGTGCTTTTCAGTGTTCCTTATGTGATCATAATTTTCTTGCTTTCATTATCGTTTATATCTCTCTGGGATGTAACCTTAAGCACCTTCTTTTTTTTCTTTCCTTTCCTTTTATTTTTATTTTTTTATTATTATTTTTTTTTATATTGTAATGGGATCTTGTCTAGGTTGAGACTTGAGATTAGCATGAGCGGTTTTGAGTAATCTATATTTCATCTTTGTTTGTTTGTACGCTTTTTCTTTGTTTATTTAAAAAAAAAAAAAGAGTTCACTGACTTATGTCTTTTTGGTTGATGTTTAATAAGTTCAGCAACATTCATTGACTCAGAAAATGCTTATTTAGTTGTGGAAAATCATACTAGAGAATTTTCTAAGAGAAGGCAAGCGTACAGTCTTACACTTGTTCAAACTCTCAAAAGGGTAAGTTGAACCAATTTGCTAAAAATGAATCTTTTAAAAGAAATGGGTTGAACTAATTCGATCATCTGAAATTGGATGGGTTTGTTGAAATATTCTGTTGTGGGTTGATCCTATAATGCGTTAGCTTATACTGCTTTTCCATTTTTATGAAGTTCTCTTTGATATCAATGCAATTTTTTATTTTTGTAATTACTTGCTTCTCCTTGTTTAGCCGGTTATTGATGGAATCTGACTGAAATGGATTGTCTTTTGTAATGGTGTTTGTTTCTGTAATATTTTTTAAACAGTAAAAGAAGAATATATCTATATATTTTCGTTTAGTTCTAAAAAAAATTGTATTAGATAGTTGAAGTTAGATTTAGTATATTTTTCATATGACAATCATTTTTCTTACTTCAGCCCATTGTTCGTCACTTGGAAGAAAGTGGTGAATGGCGGGGAGCCTCGTCTTCGTGGGTGTATTGGAACTTTAGAAGCCCGTACCCTGATCAATGGGTTCAAAGACTACGCTTTAACAAGGTAATATTCCGAAGAATGTTTTATCATTCAAAATGACTAAATTTTGTCTATTTTACGATGCATCCAATAACGTTTCTTCTCTCCTCGAGCTAGATTTTCTTGCTGTCTCTGTTATGTTTTCTCCTTTTTTCCTCTAATTCTCATTATTTGATTGGAAGAAAATTCATAAACATATTCGTGGTGTGTAGCATCATTAAACCTTGTAGTTTTATCTTTTTCCTGGATGCATATATTGTAAAATGAGTCCCACTGCTGAATCGCTGATAAGAAGTTATGAGGAACAGAGATGAGTTGGACAGAACTGTAGATCCATTTTTGGTTTGCTAGTTTCGAAAGATTTATATGTTTGAGATGCACATTTTCAAATTCAAGGAGAGTAGGATGGGAGATTAGTTTCTTGCTGTTATCAGATTTTCAACAATACCAAATACCCTTGACAACTACCACATATTACAAGATTGGCTCGCATTAATATTTTAGCTTATTCTGACATTTGAAGTGAAGAGTATCTCATGTTTCCCATTTATTTCTTGCAATTAAAATAAGCAGATCTCTTAGATTTCTTGTTTTGAGGTTGAACTTGGATTGAAAATATCTGCTTAGCAAATTCAAACCTTAACTATTGCATATCCTATATTTTCTTGTCTGCAAATCATCAACTTATGGGTAATATTGTATGCTATCTCTTGCAGCGCTCTTAGGGACCGCAGGTTCTCCCCAATACAGCCTAAAGAATTGCCTTATCTGGAATGTACAGTTTCCATTCTGACTGATTATGAAACCGCTCTCCACTACCTTGATTGGGAGGTTTGCCTTTTCTTTTTCTCCTTGGACCATTTATGCAGTTTAAGGAATGCATGAGCCAGGATGGCTTTATGTCCGACCTAATCATTCTGTATTTCACCAATGTTTTCACCAACCAAATCTCCTAGACTAAAGTTGGCTAAACTGTTTGAATCTGACAAATACGTTGTTTTAAAGTGTCACATAACATGGTGAATGGTCCAAAGAGATGGTTAAATCTTATGGTTAGGTCACCCCATTGGTTATTAGTTTGGCCTAACATATCTCCTTGATGAGAAATTTGATATTTGTCTCAGTAACTGATGCATGCAACTATGTTTAACACCAGTAGGTTCAGGCATGTTTTTGATGGCACCATCTAACTGTTTATTTCTTGCATTGTCATATTTCTTTACCCTTGTGCCAAGAATATAGAAAAAAAATATAAAAATCGTTTGCCTTGTTTTATCTAATATCATCAAAGAAAAAAAAATTTGTTTCTATGATCAATGTAAGTATGAAACATTAACAGTGGATAGTATGAAATTTCCTGTTTCACATTAAATGTGATGGAAATATTAAAAGATCTGTCAGACTCAAAGTTACAATTCTTGGTTTAACTTTGAGAACTTGTTTTATGTATTCTGTGGTAGTCTTGTTGTAATCACACCCTCTGTCCTCTGGTATATGATTTAGTCGCTATCTGTTCCTAAAACCAGATTTTATTGTTTCAGATCGGAACACATGGTATGGTTATTGAGTTTACTGATCCTGATTATAATGAAAGACTAAGCGCAACATACTTGCCTGAGGTGGCAGAGAAGCAAGGTTTACAGCTCTTTCTGGGTTTATCTTTGAAAACTGAGTGTTGCTGTGTTGGTATTAGTCTAGTAGAACCATGCACTCATGAAGCTTTCTTTACCTTTTCGTGTATGGGCATTTTTTGTTTCAGGATGGACAAAGACGGAGACAATTGATTCGCTGATGCGCAAAGCTGGATACAACGGTGTCATCACTGAGTCTCTCCGGAAGCAGATCCACCTGACCCGTTACCAGAGCACAATCTACACCATGAACTACAGTGACTACACCTCTTACGTTAAGATGACTAGAGGTGAAAACCCTTTGGTTGTTGGAACCAAGCCCAGTAACCATTAATTTCACCAAATAGCTTTAATTGAAATTCACAGCTGTTTGGATTATTTAGACGTCTGTTTGGACAAGGGATTTTAGGGAGGGATTTTGTGGGGATCAGGGATTTTGAAGAAAAATAGAACATGATTTTTCCACCAAATCCCTGGTCCCCACAAAATCCCTCCTCCAAATCCCTTGTCCAAACAGACTATTAATTTAAGGCTAGTTGGGTTGGCAGAGGATTTAGTTCTCTCCTTCCAGCTTTCCTGCTTAACCATTGTTGGATATCTTTATCCATCATGCTTCAACTTCATTCTGTGCTGAAGAGAAAAAGAAAATATGGAACTATGGAAGATCTTTAAAGTGTAGTGTTAACAATGATTCTTACGTAATATCTGTACAACTCTTAAGAGTGTAAATAAACTGGTGTGCAGCACGTACATTCTGCATGTATGTTTATATTGCATTTTAATGTTTGTCGTGAGTCGTTAATCTCTTTGAATCTGCAGTTCTTGTCAGAGTCATCTTCCAAAGACTGACAGATATTATTGTAGCTTATGAGGTATGAGGTATCTTATTATGTGGGTTTGAACCGTTTTTTTTTTTTTTTTTTCCAAAAGAAAGCTCAGAGTAGAACCTAAAGTCAGTCCAGCTTCTGAAGGTTTTAGATTCTTTGATTTGCTTGATTTCTTGAATCTGCAGTTCTGCACCGTCCAAGGGGTGGTGCTTGCAGGTCAAGTACGTTTTAAGTAGGGACGTCAACAGGTCTGTACGGGTTCGGTTATTGAACTACCTGCAACTGGAACCTATTAAATAAGCCGGTTCCAAGTCTTTTGGATTCCAGTTCCAGTTCTCAAACAGGTGGAACTAGAACTGACATAATTTATTCCAGATCCAATCAGTTCTTGGGTATTATGGTTCCATATCTTCTAAGAAAATTAGGAGGAAAAACTCAAAATCTGTAAGCTGGTTCCAACAGATTTCACAGTATGCTGAATAAGAACAGGTTATAAATTATACTACTAATATTTCAGATTCCTAGCTGTTCTACTGAAATATATGGAACTGAAACTGGAACTGGGAAAGTGCATTCCGGTTTGGTTCCAGGTAGATGGGTACCCGAACCCTTTGACACCCCCCTTCTTTTCTTAATTGTTAAAGCGTTTTACGTAGAATGGTGAACGTCAGCATCCTATTATCACTTTCCTTTTCTTTTGCATGTTAGAGAGAGACTCCTCGAGTTTCAAGTTTCAACTACCTTCACTTCACCAAACGGTCAATAGTTCCAAAATCGCCCTCCGGCCCCCTCCCTCGTATAGATATCGCTTTTTCACTTTGCCCAGAATGCCCTTCATGTTGAAAATCTATTACCTCCTACGGACTTTTCTTTGACTAGCTTTTAGGCAGTGGATTGGCTCACAAAGAACTTTGGACACTTCCAAGTGTAAAACTACCTTACCCCGTAGTGGATCAAAGGTTTTCAGCTGGGTGATTTTGTTTTGTTGAGTAGCAATCGAGAATTCGAGATCCTTAATGGTCTTAATTTGGTTTCTCACCTACATCTCTAAAATAAATGATAGTTAGGGAGGGATTTTTTTTTAAAAAAAATTTCTGAGTCCAAATACTGAAAAATTTTAAACTTTTGATAGTTTATATTTTTTTTTCCCCCTAGATTCAGCACCTAATAAGAGAGTT
The DNA here is from genome assembly GCA_002174775.1 of Macleaya cordata. NCBI lineage: Eukaryota > Viridiplantae > Streptophyta > Magnoliopsida > Ranunculales > Papaveraceae > Macleaya > Macleaya cordata. The sequence goes on from MVGT01002043.1 coordinate 1,466,092, forward strand.
TATGTATGAAATATATACATATATAAACATAAAAAGGAAAAAAGAAAAAAAGAAAAAGAGAGAGCAGCCGCCGAGAAAAATCAAAACCTCTTTTATATCTCCAAATATAGACTTCAACTTTCTTAAGATCTTCAAATAATTGCTTAGCACATTTGATTGGCTTCTTTTTGTGGGAGGTTGTGGGATCAAATCTTACGACTATGATATCATTGTGAGTTTATCCATATAATTAATTATCTTTGGAGGACTTGATAAAAAAAAAGGTGTGTTAGTGTATTTTTATTATCGATGGTTGATCTTTGGTGTTTGCAAGTTGACGGCTTCTCTTCGCCTGTGCAGGCAAATTCTCTACATTAGTCTCGACGTCTTCTCTCTGCTCATTTGTGGCCATTTCTCTTCGCTTGTTGGTGGCAAGTTCACTCGTTCATAGCACCTTCTCTGATTTGATTGGTGACGGTTAATTTTTTTTTAGCGATCTTATATCTTACACCTTTACGTATTTTTGTAACTAGGCAATAATTTCATCATTAATAAAAAAAGAAAAAAAAAAAGAAAATAGTTTTTTCAGATCTCTAGTAACTGCTCCCTGTCAGTATTCACTATTCAGTATGGGTGACCCAGTGGGGAAGGTCAGTATTGTAATTACGATCTAAATTTTGGATAGTTTTAGCCTTTTTTAGGAGATGATACGATGACATTTGCGCAAACAGGTCGCAATCTTTAGAAGAAAAGTGAAAACCGACTCCATCGAAACAGAATTTATCCGCCAATTTGGAGATCAGAACCCCACGAAGAAGTCTTACACACGAAGCAAGCACATTAGGGTTTCAGGTTATTTTTCTATTTCCTTCCCTCTCCCGATCTTCTTTCGTTTTCTTTCAGGGCTTCTTCGATCGATTCTGTTTATCTGAATGAACCCTAATCTTGGAAATTTATGCTCTTCTTGCATCTTCAATCTGAGTTTCTTCGTTTTGTCTGAAGAGTTGCTTATTGGGGTTTAAATTCTTTGTGGGATTGTAGATTCGGGGCTTATTTGCCCATGCAGCTCTTGATTCGTTGTTAGTAAGAGTTTTTACTGATCAAAGAGAAATTTTGCTTTCTTGATGAATGCTAATGATATTTTGTTCAGGATTTGGGAGGCTCATGTGTAATTTGCATCGAAATTAATGCAATCAATTGTGATACCAGTAAATAAACACATACAATAAAAGTAGATGGAAAAAGGAGGGTGGTGAATCCACTCTGTTCTTGATCTCATTTATTTTGGGACTCTGTTGCTAATTATGTTTGATCATTTATGCATCTCTGGTCTTCTAATTTGTTTAATGTGATTTTCATATCTTTTAGGTTTAGTTAGTTATGTTTGATCATTTTCAGATAATATGATGCTGTAACAATTTATGGCTATTATGCTTTAGTGGTTCCGGTGGAATTTTGTACTGTGTGGCATTTGAGTTCGAACTCATGTGCATTTATCACTTATCACTTGGTGAAGCCATTGGAAAATGGAAGTTAGTATAGTTAAAATTTAATGTCAAAGAAGCAGTCAGAAAAGCTCAGAATTTTAACATACTGATAAGTTAGAAGTTAGAGATTCATTCAGTTTTAGTCTAGAAATATGTATTTAAGTAATAAAAAAAGCGCATGTGTATCTATAAACTAGTTTCTTTCTAAACAGAAATATTCTAGGCAGGGATTTGCTAATTATGCTCATCTACCCAAGATTTGTGGCTTTTGTAGATTTGCGAGCTTTATAAAGATCTGATCTGCAGTTCTTATACGTTTTGCCGTATTGAAGCCATACCTGAGCCATGAATCAGAGAGGATTGATATATAGCTTCGTTGCAAAGGGTACTGTTGTTCTAGCAGAACACACGTCATTCTCTGGTAACTTTAGTACCATTGCAGTCCAATGCTTACAGAAGCTGCCCTCGAATAGCAATAAGCACACTTACTCGTGTGATGGTCACACATTCAACTTCCTCACTGACAACGGATTTGGTACAGGGTTTACTGCTTTTCACTCACTGGGGCTTTCAGCTTTTTGGTATTTACTCATTCTCATGTTTGACTAATATGGTTCTTGGTCATGCAGTTTTTCTTGTTGTTGCCGATGAAGTAACTGGAAGGAGTGTGCCTTTTGTGTTTCTTGAACGAGTGAAGGATGATTTTAAGCAGCGTTATGCAGCAATCATTGGTAATGAGGGTCCACACCCTCTTGCTGACGAAGATGATGAAGATTTATTTGAAGACCCTTTGAGCATTGCATATAATCTTGACAGGGAATTTGGGTGCGTCTAATCTTTGTGATGAATTGATGATGCTTCATTTTATTTTATTTTGCCTGATGCGATGCAAGTCTGTGATGTGGTCTTTCATGTAACAGACCGAGGCTCAAGGAGCACATGCAGTATTGCATGAACCATCCGGAAGAGATCAGTAAGCTGTCCAAATTGAAGGCACAAATGACAGAAGTCAAAGGGATTATGATGGATAATATTGAGAAGGTATGCATTTATTTATCCTAATTTAATGAGGAACATACTTGATCTTGTGCTTTTTGGTTGGAAAATTAAGTATTCACTTGCTATATTAACTCTCATCCATGTCTGTTTTCAGTCGCATGTGTGAAACCTTATCTAGGCATTTATGTTATCCGTGTTTTATTTTTCCAGGAGACCAAGTCCTCATGTTGGTAGGACCGTAGGATATCCATTTTGCTACTTACTCTTAAGATTCAAGACAGATATCTAATTTGTCATATATATTCTATTTTCATCAGGAGGTCTTTCCTAATTTGGGAAGAATTTAGCTTGTATTTGAAGTCAAATTACATTCAAGTGTGAAGCTATTTGGTCCTCTCTGTTTTTTTTTTGGGTAACTAACAGTAGAAAGTATGAAATATGGTTAAAAATGGAAAACATAAACATAGCAGAAACAATAGTCCCCAGGAGCTGGTAAATATAATGGGCCACAAAAGAGATTCAGATAGCTATTTGAATTATAATGGTGCTAAGAATGCTAAAACAAAGTGACAGAGACCATAGAGATACTCAAAATTTTAGGTTACATAAGTGCATTTTGATAATGAGAGAACAGAGAATTGAAAAGTATTGGGAACAATTAGAAGATTGATAAACCAAAACCTAGAAATGGAAGAAAAAAAAGGTATTTAAAATATTTGTTCACTCGAACGATTTTACTTCACTGAGCTGACAGGGATGCCAATGGAGCCCCCTTCCATGAAAACACAGTCGCACATGAAGAGAAATAATTATTAAAAGTGAATGAAGAGAAGTCCTTGGCAATAATCTTAATCCCATGTCTCTGGGTAGTGCAAGTAATACTCTCGAGGTAACACTACTTCATCCACGAGTTGTGCGCATTCATGGACATGTAACATATATTGTTTTGTGCGTATTGACTATTGAGAGCAGATACGGAGATTTGGTATAATGTCGGTCATGACATTGAGCATAGATCTGAATTGTGGTATAGTCCATTCATTCAGCCAACCACAAATATTTAGGTCCAGGCTTCAGTTATCGGTGCTATCTAGGTTTGGATGCTTCAGAATGGTTTGTGTATTTTTATCAAATACTTTGATTTTAAGTTAACATTTTACTATGACATGGTATGCTCTTGACTATTGAGCACTGCACCTGTGTAGATACCAAGTGAATGCAAACATCGGCAGCCATGTTTGTTGTTTTACTTGTATAATCAAGTAGCGGATCTACCAGCACATCTACATGCATATTATTCTCCCAAATCCCAATGCAGAAAATTTGACCCTTTAAATGAAGCATGAAAAATAGGGGGCAAAGGATTACTCACAATATAGTCTTAGCCTCTTAGGCGATGGAGGTTTCTCTTCAATTCCATAAAACACAAACTGTTACATCATATTACTGAAAGTTGTTTTCCTTTTATTCCACACAAAAGTCCATGAATATATTACTTTCAACTTGTTGTCCCCATGAGGAACCCACTGGCAATTCTCAACCTAGCTCATAGAAGTAAAAAATATTGCTTTTCAGGTTCTGGATCGTGGAGAGAGGATTGAACTTCTGGTTGATAAAACTGAAAACCTGCAGTTCCAGGTACTTTTCTATTCCTATAATTGTGCTAAAGTGGTGGCATAGGTACGTTAGAGAAATTTGTAATGAGTGGTCAATGTGTGTGATGTTCGTCCTTCGATTGGTTTCAGGCGGACAGTTTCCAGAGACAGGGAAGGCAGCTCCGACGGAAAATGTGGCTGCAGAACTTCCAATTGAAGCTGATGGTAGGAGGCGGAATCCTTGCCCTTCTCATTATTCTGTGGCTGATGGTCTGCAAAGGATTCAAATGTTGATGTTCGTGGGGAAGCCAAAAGACGATTATTAATACTTCTCTTTTTTCATTTTGATGTAAAAAAAAAAAGAACAAAAATTATCCCTTTTTATGTATATGGAGTTCTGTGCTGAATTAGGATCCCTCTTGCCTTCTCTACCATTTCTGCTAGTCAAAAACTCATGGAATAGTCAGCTGGTAATAGTTATGCTAATGTCTATGTTCCTTATCAGTGAGTTGAAATTTGTGTATAGAAAAAGTTATCTAATGAACTCTTGATAGATGCTGTACCTTATTACATCTGAGTTTGATTGATTGCAAATTTCATAATGACTGGCTTGGTTTCCATCATTACATTTTATAGACGTTGGTTCTGATGATAATAGGTCTTTCAAATGCTCTGGCCACGGAGTGTTCAATTGATGGGCAAAATTCATCTCAATTTTTTTATACGAATTTGAAGATTAGGGGAGATTCAAGTGAAAAGCTATCCCAAGTTCTGCTTGTATGATTGGGGCTGTGTAATAATGGCTCTCAATTTGTTCAGTTTGTGTCAAGGTTTCGTGATGGTAGCTGAGGTGGTGCGAAATGGTCCACATGTTTGCCGATCTCCACCACCAGAGGGAGGAGATTTCTTCTAAGGGGCAACTTTGACTTCGGCATCGGTCGAGAATTTAGCACAAATGGGCTCGGGGCCCCAAGCAAAGCGCATGGGTGGGGTGGGGTGGGGGTTGCTCATACAAAGCCCATTAGAGGGGCCGTTAGAGATTAATTGTGAAAGGTGTGACACCTAGAGGTGGCAAAATATGACCCAACCCGGGAAACCTACCCTAACTCAACTCGCGAAATCCTATCCTAACTCAATTCGTTAGCTAAAAGAAGTCATAGAGTTGAATATTTTTGACCAGTTACTCGTCAACCCTGTTAGGATTACAATCAACTTTTACTTGATTCTTTTTTTATATATATAAAAATGTCAAACTAGCTAGGGTTAAGGTTTGAAAAGATGACTCGTTTCATTAACTAGTTGCCAGTCTAGTGATACCCTTTCATTCCATATCTCTCCCTCGGACCCTTAGAAGGGTTCGACTAATCTTTCTATAAGAGACTGATGAAAACACCAAGTGTGTGAGTGTTCTATAGTGGTGTTGGGTTTTACAGACACTAGGTGCGTGTACCAAATTCAAATGGCCTAGTATTAAGTAGGTGGGTTCTTTGCGTGAGAGGACTGCACATCATATGAGTGAGCTTAGTGCGTTTAAAATAAAGAGGAATGATATTTTTACATAACCTTTTTTTACAAAGCTCTTTTACACAACTATGTGGGGTTCCTATGGGGATGATCAAAGGGCTAATTTTCGGTGAGGATGATCTCTCTAACATTTATATCATCCACATTTATTTGTTGAGGGAGTTAGACGTTATAAGAGGTTACAAATTTTAGAATGTTCGTTTATTCACTTTGATTTTCAATCAACTTTTGATAGGGTTAGTTTTAGAATATGTTAGTTTTCGATGTAGATGATTTGCATTGTGAGGTGAACATCTTAACTAAAAATTAGCTTTTAAATAGTCTCATGTAGACCCCACAAGGCTGTATAAGAGCTGCATAAAAATGGGTTGTGTATTCCTCATAAAGAAATCAATAATACATTTTGGATCGACCATTTTATAAAAATGGTGCCTGATGCTTATGTAGCAGGGTGGAATCCAACACTTTTCTACTCCCATAAGAGCATCTCCAATGCAAATGTGCTCTGCTTTCTATGTGGCATGGCTCTCAAGGCATCCTCTTGAGACTTACTTCCTATGTGGAGAAAAAAGTTCCATAATTTATATTGAAAAGAAAAATGCATCTCCAATTCAAATGTGGTTTGGTTGTTATTTTTGCCTATGTGGCATTTAATTAATTAAATATTTTATTTTTTTTTAGGTGTAAAAAAGAAAAGAGAAAATAAAATCTTTAATGAGATTTGCTAAAAAAGATGAGAGAGAATAATATCTTTAATTGAATTTGCTGACTAGGATGGGAAGACATCTTATTGGTGAACCTCTAGAACAATAAGGACTAGAGGATGTCTTTCCAACTACCCACCACATCATCTTCACATTAGATGTGCACATTTGCATTGGAGACGGTTTTTAGAATAAATTGGATGTACTTCTTACGTGGCACGCCACTTTTAAACAGACCATGTTTGCATTGGAGAGGCTCTAAGTGTTTTGAAAGAATTTCCAACCTACATGGCAGTGGGACCCACCCTGCCACATAAGTATCGGGCACCACTTTTGTAAAGTGGTCGGTCCAAACAGCACTGTTGTAAAGAAGTTGGGTGCCCTTTATGTTATGAGACTTTGGGTGCTTTTGCCAACTGCCGAGGGCCGTCGCCCCAGTTCGGCATTAATGGGCCTCCATTTAAATTTTAAACATCTCGCGTCAGCCTAACGCTGAAATGCGCAACGGTCATATCGGGCATCTATATAAGGACCCCGCAGGTGGAAAAAACCAAGAGCCAGAGTGACGAGAAAAATCAGTTCTCATTCTTCTCTCACTTCAAGGAGGGGTTATGTTTAGGGTATTTTTGATTGACGATTAGGGTTAGAATTTTTGATCGACGATTAGGGTTAGGGTTTTTTGATCGACGATTATGGTTTGGGTAGGAGAGGGAAATTTCTTTCCTGAAGAAATCGCTGCAGCAGAGAGGAGAATTAAATGATCGATGATGATCCTTGTCCTGTCTGAACCTTATATTTGTCAAAGAGAAAACGTATGAGCACATTACGGTTTCTGGTACTTCTTCTTTTTCTTTTGGACCGGTATTAGGGTTTATTTCCCATTACATTGATACAAAGCTCAGGGTTTTTTCGATCGATGTCATATGTCAAAGGTTTTTTGTAGTTTTTGATCGGAATGTGTACGAATGATATTTTTGTGGAGCGATTATAGCATTTTCTAACCGTTATATATGAAATCTTGTTTTAGGGTTTCTCTTCACTAGAACGAAGGAGGAGAGCTTTGATCAACTGATGTGCCATCCTCCTCGCCATCATAAGTCTGTCTGCCAATACTTTCTCTCTCATCCGCAGATATGGAGATATTCAAGAACAATACCTAATCGTGTACCCTCTCATAATGGGTATCAAGATTTCAACACATATTTCCTTCTGGGTTTAACAATTATCTTTGTTTCTAACGTCGGTTGAGTCCGAGTACCTGTGAATTTTCTGTGCATGTCAATGTTTGGTTTTCTTGGATCTTATGTTTGAATTTACTTTAGTTACGAAGATTTCTTTGTTCGTATTTGTTGGGTTGCTATTTAGTGTTTTAGGCCCCAATTCTGAGTAATTAAATTACAATGTGAATTTCGACGGTCTTTTCTGTAATGGGTATAAGGGGTTTGTTTAACTGATGATTTCTTTATTTTTTTCCTTTTATTTTTCGTGTTTCTGTCACTTATCTTCTATCACTTATCTTGATTATGTTGTTAGTCCAATGTGGACTTGTGCTGGTTGTCTGTGGAAATCTTTGAAGCACCTTTCTTTATTGGGTTTTTTCTTTATTCATGATGGATACCTGGTACGATTTAAATCTCATGAAATTGGAGTTTGCGTGCCCTAAATAATGATCAACCGTTTTTGTAATTCTTGAAACATAGATGAAGTATAATTGGAATTTGGCTTGGTATTTCTTTTACTTTTAGTTTTTGGCAATAGCTGGGGATTGGTTACAGGGTCCTTATCTCTACTTCACATTACAATACTGATGACAGCTAGTCTAGTCTACTAGTTTGATATTATGGTTGTTTGGGTGTTTGTGTTCAATCTGTGTCAAACTCCCTTTTTTTGGTTTTGTATCTTTTAAGCTGTTTTTAACTTTTCTTAACTTATATTTGTTTTATATTTTCTATTCTTTTTTTTAATAAATATATGTATGTATATCTTTAAAGCTGTTTCAAAGTCCTTTTAAGCCGTTTCTTGCTTTTCTTTGAATTTTTTTGTTTTATATCTTTTAAGCTGTTTTCAAGTCTTTTTTTAAATTATGTTTTAAGCTGTTTCTTACTTTCCTTTCAATATTTTCAGTTTGCTAATCATTTGAACCATATTTTCAATATGCTAATCATTCGAACCCCTTCTTGTATCATGCAATTCATTGTACAAACAGTTTAGTTTATGTTGACACCAACTAAAATTGAAATCTTGATAACTAGTTTGATATTTGTATCATTTTGGTCTTTCAAGAATCATTTCTGGGAAAGGGTTTATTGTTTGGTGCCAATTAAATATAAAAACTCTTGAGAACTTGTTTGATCTTAAGTTTGGTTGTTTGGGTGATTGTTTCTAGTCGAGGTTTTAAATTTTATTTGTTTTTATATTCTTTTAAGCTGTTTTGAATGTTTGAAAACGAAATGAATGTTTGAAAACGAAATATTGTGTGTTAATGACTCTTTTGTTAATCAAACCAAAATGAATGTTTGAAAACGAAATATTTTGCTTACCTATGGTTACAAAGTTTATACTAGTGGGGGAGGCACACGCATTGTGGTGTTAATGACTTAATCAATCCCAAATGAATGTTTGAAAACGAAATATTTTGCTTACCTATGGTTAGATGGAAATGGAGTAGTTCAAGAGAATTGAAACTTCTTTTCGGTTGTTAATCAATCCCAAAAGAATGTTTGAAAACAAAAAAACATTTTGCTTACCTTTGGTTAGATGAAAATGGGATAGTTCAAGAGAATCGAAACTTCTTGTTTGTGGTTGCATTTAGCAGCACCATTACTGGTCTCATATGGTTTCTAGTAAATCAAAAGTTCTTACAATTTCTTCAGTTACTTGGATGTTGAGTACTACTCTTGGCATGATTGTACATCTTGCTGTACTTGTTACTTTTGTAATACTTTCTGAGAACTGTTTTTGTTTTGTTTTTGAGGTGATGCTCTTAATTGCTGTTTTTTTTTGTTACTTTCTAATTTAAATGACTTGCTATTTTATTTGTCAACAATATATATGGATAGTCTTTGGGGGTTGGGCTACTGATAAGTTAATCAAATTTTCTCTTCAACGTCATTTACCTTTTTACATCTAGCCTAGAAACAAAATTTTGTCAGACTCATTTTCCTAGTTATTATTGATAAGAATTGCTTTTATTTGAAACTTCTTTTGGTGAGTTCGGATACAGATGAGTTTGTCAATCAGTCATATGATTTATTAAGGGACTTTCAATCTGCGTCATCTTTACTTGAAGTTCTTCCATGGCATGCTCGGCTTGGGCAATTTCGTGCGCGTTGCTAGTAATATACTGGTGCCAAACCAACCCAGCAACTTTAAGGAAAATAGGGGAGGGTTTGGATCAAAGGGTTTGTTCGATTTCAAATTTATAAAGCATGGAATTCTTGGTTTGGTTTCTAGTTGTTACAAAAAATACCATAATCTCGTATTTTATCTCTTTAACTGTCGTTCTTCTATTTTATCATTCAGATATTTTATTTTTGGTTGTGGCTTCTCTTAATTCAATGTTTTCACGTTTTGGGGTCTGAGTTGTGGTTTTGTATTGTTGTTGTTAAAGCCTTTCAGTCCAATCTGTTGAGGGTGCTCATTTTCAAATTCCTATATAGTGGCAATAATTAACATTCTTTTAGCTTTAACAGGTAAGATGTTCTGTTGAGTTTTGAGAGCATGTTCTTCTGCTCATTTTCAAATTCATGTAAACAGGTATGTATTTACTTGTACCATATTCTTCCACCAAGAAATAGAAGACGGTTTTATAAGTGAGGCTATTATTATTTCAAATTGAAAATATTTTTCCACCAAGAATTGCGGTAAGTTATCTGTTAGTGTGGCTATCGATACATAAACATGGTGGTTTATATGGTGTATGTATGTCTTTGTTTTAATTTCATTTAGTCTTAAATATTTTTCTATTTTGGAATTTAAACAAGTATTTACCTGCATCATATTCTTCCACCTAGATTTGCGGGACTGTTTTACAAGTGTGAGGCTATCAATGCTTCAAACGTGGCGGTTTATATGGTGGATAAAATAACGTTTCAGTTTGACTCTGAGTCTCTGAGATTGTTTTGGAATTCTAGTAGAAATTGAAATGACTGAAGTATAATCATCCATCCACTTTGGCTCATTCAATGGTTGATGGCAAGGGGTAAGTTTGTTTTTGGATAAATTAAGGCGAAGCCAATAGAATCTCCTGTTAGGTTTCATTTTCCTTCCTTATTTGTTCTACAGAGATCTAAATTTTCGAATCAGTTTCTTTTCATAGTTGGCAGGGAGCGAGATTTGTCCTAGCCTTAATTCTACTGCTTGGGTGGGTTTCAAGGAAGAGCGGGGTGGGTGGCAGCCTTGAAATTCCGCCTCATTCGTTTATAACAAACGTTATAGATTAGTGACCTTTTGAGAAGAGGACAGTAGTCTTTCAAATGTTTTGTCATGAGAACCAGGCAAGTGGTAGTTCAGGTTTGGCCTGGCTGCGGGAATCCTTTATGCTGGTGGAAGTAAGATTTAATGTTTATTTTCTTTTTGGACTTCTTTATCATGTTTTCTCTTGCGTATGACTTTGCTTGTGAATTCTGCAAAAGGTTAAATTTTAGAGTATCAAGTGATTTGCTCCATTAATATTTTGTTTTGAACAGCAAAATGTAGCGATCCTCACTGATAAATGACTTTTCCATGTTGGGTACAGTATAGATACAGAATTTATCTAGGGTTTGAACACATATTGGATCACCTAGTTGGGTGTTTTACTTTAAAAAAGAACGTAGTATACTTCCAAGCTGGTTGATATTTTAACCAAGGAGGGCCTTGGATAGTTGGATGACATCTATGATTATGAATGGCATGTATATATCTGTTGTACCAAAAGCTACATTTCTATGCTGGTTAGCATATGCTAACAGGGAGAATAGAACAGCCAGCTAGTTGAGAACCAGAATAAATTACAACTCAAAAGGCACAAGTGTCTGATGAGTCTAGACATACCAAACTATTATCTGGACAACACTTGCAGAATTGTAGGCAATGCTGTACACTCTTCTTGTTCTAGTGAAAACCAAGATGTTACCAACATCTTAACGATGGAGCTGTTCATTTCTTTTCTTTTCTTTCCATATTTTAGGTAGTGGATGGTGTTTGTGTATGTATATACAGGGTTTGGGTCTTAGCTGTTGTCATTGATACGATATCTTCACCCAACAAACCTATCATTGACAACAGCTTCTTTGGATGGAATATAAAACTGAAACATCCATTAGATAATGAACTATTGGTTCTAAGCTATGGTGATGAATTAACAATTCAAAGTGCTTTTCTTTCTTAATCTTGATGAACCATACTAACATGCAGACTGTCATGTGTTTGATGACTAAAGATTGTTGTTCTCAAATTCACAAGAGATGGAAATACCAGTACGCAGTTTGAGCTGATGTCATTTTTTTCTTGGTTAACCACCTTATCTATTGATATGTGAGCTGGAGATATTGATCTTCCAATCTGACATAGAAGAATGTTGGCTAAAGGAATGAAGTGGTTTGGGAGTAGTATCCAATTGGCTATATCATCAGTTGAAGGTCGCCATCTTTTTAAGGGATCAGTCAGGTGGATAACGAATATATAAGAGGTTGTGTTTGAATCGCTTTATATTGAAGTGTTTTTTTTAAAGCATTTTTTATCATTTTTCTTGTTGAGTCATTGGGCTTAGAATGGTGTGTTTGAATCGCTTGCTTAAAATGTGTGTTTGTGGAAATTTCAAGACATAAGAGTGACATTATAGATTTATAGTCGAAAGAAGTGAGGTCGGTAGTCCAAACACTTTCAGGTCTGCAACTGTTGGTGAGTAAATATCTTCCACATTTACATTCTAATTCCTGAAACCACCCCTCTTAGATTTGTAGGTCAGGATTTAACATTCATATGCTGAAGATATCTTGCTTGAAAATGGGGCTCGACATAACCATGACCTGAACCCTATAATTGAAGTCGCACACTCAAGAAGAATCTGATGGGGGGATACATAATGCTTTTAGGTTTTGGGCTAGATTGTAATTCTGAAGGTGAGAATATTTGACATTGCGGTTTGTTGGTTATGATTGTGATAGAAGGCTTGGTTTAATGAAGATGGATTTGTGAGATTATCTTTCATTTCTCCTTCTCCATCAATATTGAAAGTTGCAGGTTGGCTCACTTTTTTCAATTAATAGTATACCTCGATTGGTCCAATTTCTTCCATTTGTTAACTTTCACAATAGGATCAATTGCCGTTGTTGTCTTCAACATTGACAAATTTGATCTGATCTGCTTTCTCTGGGGCAATCATATACTATTACGAAGCTTCTTGCAGGCTTACAATCATTAATTCAAAAAAATCCCTAAAATTTAAAAGGGCACTTGTTAACCATGGTGATAGCTGATAACCCTGCGGCTCGATCAGTTTATCCCTCTAATCTTTCGCTTCGAGTGACACCTTAGGTGGTGGACTGGTTGTGGTGAGTTTTTATCCTCCACCCTTTATAATAAGAGAAAATACAGTCGTTGGAGTGATCGGCGGTGCAGGGCAGGTAAAGATGTAACTTTTTTGATGTGCTCTTTGGACTCCTTTATCATCTTTTCTGTTGCTTATGTCTTCTTTGCTCAAAAGGTTAAATTTTAGGGTATTAGGTGATTTACTCTTAATTTTCTGTTGTTTTGAACAGCAAAATGTGGCAATGCTCACCGATGAGTGACTTCCATTTTGGGTGCTGCAGATATGCAGAATTTGTCTAGAGTTTGAACAATTTTCCTATTTTGTGTGTCTCGTACTCCCATATAGGTTCTCCTAGTAGTTTTCTTTTTTTTGGTAATATCTTGACCAATGTGAACCTTGGATGGTTGAATTGACCAAAATTTTCAATCTTTCAGGGTCGCTATAGCTCTTGATCAGGCAATCTTCCCTGAAAATACTCTGCGTTTCGTGTTCGATGCATTCTCTCGTTTCTCTATGGAAAATTGGACTTGATTAACGGCTAAGTACTGTTTCTGAATTTCTACACTTATTTTTTAGTGGGAGACTCCGTATACTGACACAGAGAAAAGTATGTTCTCATTTATGCTAGGTTTCTGGTTGTTGCTTGTTGGGACTGGCCATGGTGTAGGGGCTGCAATAAACGTTCATGAAGGCCCTCAAATTATAAGTTTCGTATTTGGAAATATGACTTTGTTGGAAAAAGGCATGACTGTTAGCAATGAACCTGGCTCTTATGGAGACCATTCTTTTGGCAATCGGATTGAGGTACCACTTTCATGCCTATTGTTTAGTTTTTCGCTGAATGATTTTCTTAATCTTGTTAGAGATGAGGCTACGGGTCAATCCAAAGGATTCTGCTTCATATTGCATATGAGGATCAGAGAAGTACAAATCTTGCTGTAGGATGGTGATATTTAAGATTCTTGTCCTCCCCTAACTGGAATTCCATGGAAATACCATGCTTATAAGAGTGTTTATTTTGATTTTGTTAGTTCTTTTTCAAGATTCCAAGTAATGAAATGTTTCTTGTTTTGGTCTATCCTGGCAGATAATTTGAATGGAGCCAATGTTCTCGGTCGTATCATAAGGGTTGATCATGTTAATTAGTATGTACAAAAAGAAAGAGAAGAAGATGAAGAAGAAGAAGAAGAAGAGCAGCGGAAGTGGGAAGAACATGGTGTATGTCGTGCTTTCCAAAGAGGTGAATGTAACCGTGGAGCCGCATGCAAGTTTTCTCACAATAGATCTTGATGCAAAATGGATCACCTCAGTCAAACTGAATGGAACCAAAATACGTACATGAGCTTGGATTGGTCAATATTAACTGATATGACCTATACAATTTCGAGTATGCCCATAGTCAGCTTATGAGAATCAGGAGACTATGCCCTCCTATGGATTTTGGGATGGGTTTTTTTAGATTTTCATGTGATAAGATGCTTATTGATGCTTGATATTTTCTAAAACCAGAAGTGCAAACACTGGTTGAGGTGCCAAGGATGACAATTCAGGATGGGAACAACACAAGTATGAGGGTTCATCAAAGAGCCATACAAATTCTGGCAACATCTCGTCGAATCGTCTGACAGAGCAGTCTTGAGGCTTAGATCAGAGCAAAGGACAATAGGGAGTACAAGATCAGGACAGGCGAGGTAACTTACTGGATCATTTGTACTTCATTTTGATTTCTCATTTAACTATTTGAGTGATCTAGGATCTCATATGCCGACGAATACAAGTTCGTGTTGGCACTCTTTGAAGAGATCGTATTCCTTACTTTGGGCAGTCTAGTTTTTTTTTCCTTTATCCGTGTATCCGGTGCTGATGCTGTAAACTGCATTCATGATCAAATATGAAGCAATTATGAATGGTTAATCTAGATTTTATATAAAATGAGGGTTGGTTTTCACGAGTTTAACTCATTTTGGCTTGAACCTGAGCTCTGTTTTTCAAGTTTCATTCAGCTTATTGCAAGTTGCAAAGAAATATTTTACCCTGATTGCAAATGAGTTAGAAATCACCAATTTCCAAGTCTTGATGAGCTATATAAGTTCGACAACGGAACATGGAGCCCCACAAATAACATGCAAGAATATAAGCATGTAAGAGGATCTGTTCTCTACAAGTTCATGGGTGTGAACTATTGTTTAGAGTATATCATGCCTGCAGTGCAGTGTAATAGTGTATTACTAGTGTTTGTGCTCAAGATAACTTCTACATTTTATTTGATAAGTAAATTTATTGCGATTGATATTGATGCAGCTTGTACAAACTGCGGATAACAAATTTTATCTGCAATCAGCCAATCACAATCGTAAGGTGCAACATGAAGGTTCATGGAATGTTAATAATCTCATTAATCTGGCGTCGTTAATGGTAAGGGTTTCGGTCGAGAGTTTCGATGGGCTTTTTTGCATTATGGACTTGCAGAGCTTTAACTTTGATTATGAGGGTAGTTAGTAGTCTGGAACAAATGAATAGAAAAAGCAATGCCACCGCTTTCAGTTCATGGTTTTCTCTCAGAATGCACAGTATAAGCCGTGGCCGAGGGAAATGATATATATGTACCTTAGATGGGCAGCTACTATATGTCCTTGATGTGTATGTATTTGGTTTTAAAATCTTAAATGCTGGTGTGGATTATGCTTGATAACGAAATGCTTGCGTTCTCAGGTCCAAAAAAAATTGAATCTCTGCCCTCTTTCTAATAACCGGGATGGGATATCCGGGCCTCTCTGAGCACTCGACTAATTCTCAAAGTAGTGTGTTTCTCGTGTTCACATACTAGTCTTCTATAAGTTTTTTTTGAAGGACTAGTCTTTTGTAATTTTAAAGTAGGTGTAGATAAGGTTCATAGTCTCGTAATAGTAATAATGCTAGGTGATTGCGGAAGACCACTTGCTAGGGTGGTTGGAAGCATGAGTTTTTATAGTCTATGTCTTGGTATCAAATCCCACTAAGATGATTACTCTTTAAACAGTAACCCAATTAAACAAAAAAAAAAGAAGTAATAATGCTATGTGGTGGTGGTCTCAGCTCTTCAATTCTCTTGCTCCGACGATGTCTCCGTTAACGTCGATAAAGGAGAAAGGTCTGTCTCTAAAACTCTCAACTATTCTTTGGTAATTAAATTGTGTGTTATATGTTGATGATGGTGGAGGTGTTAATCGTGGTTCTTTTTTGTTTATCTTGACCATTTGAATGTTTGATACTTTTGATTTAATTTTAG
Source organism: Macleaya cordata (assembly GCA_002174775.1). Lineage (NCBI taxonomy): Eukaryota > Viridiplantae > Streptophyta > Magnoliopsida > Ranunculales > Papaveraceae > Macleaya > Macleaya cordata. The sequence goes on from MVGT01002043.1 coordinate 1,482,162, forward strand.
GGTTTATGATTAATCAATACCTACCTACAAATGTCTAATGCATTCTCTATTTCATCTCTTCAATGATTTTCGATCTATTTTATGTTTCAATCCAAAGACAAAAGAATGAAAAAAGACCTAATTTTGGTCATCCATGAAGCTTGTAAACTCTTTCCTACTAACTCAAAATCTATGTTTTGGAGAAGAGAATCTGTTACTACTTCCCCTAAATCCATTGTTTAACTCTACATATAATTCAAATTTTCTTCTCTGAATTCGTCTACTTGGGCCAGTAGTTTGTTGGACTGACCTTTTTCAATGCAGGTTGGTTAGGGCTGCTCACAATAAGGGTGTGAACATCGTTCTTATTCAGGTAAGATTTTGTGAAAATTGGGCTGTATAGCTCCTCCTTTTTTAATCCCCTAAATTTTTTTTTGGTGCTCTTTTTGGAGTACTTGATCTTAGATTGGTATGTATTGAATTCAGCTTGAAAGAGGATTTGTTAGTTCGTTTCATGTATCTTCATCTGATATTTATCATGTCGAATGGCAAACATGTCAGACGAAGTAATGGGTCAAGAGAACATGCAATATATCATATTGCAGAGGTCTCCTGTGCATAGATCAAATATGTATTTAATTCTAGAAACAGTTTCTTTAAAATGAAGCCTGTGAAAGGGCTCTAAAATGGAGAGAAAATTTCCAAATTTCAAATGCTTTCGATCAACAAAATTCATTTTTGCTCGTTCACAAAAAAAAAAAAAAAAATTGAAAGTGAAATGTGCTTCGAAGTTTATTAATTCAATTATGTTCCGCAATGTTATTTTATTTTGTATTTTTTCACTATTTGATCTGAAAATATGAAAAGAAAAGCGCTGATGAAGCCATTACATTGTTACTACTTTTCCTTTTTAAACCCTTGTTTCTGGTAGTAGTAGTTGCTATTGTTCTAACTAAATGTATTCTTATTGCTTTGCCTTGATTCTTACCTTTTGTTGGTTGTCTTCAGGAACTATTTGAGGGATATTATTTTTGTCAAACTCAAAGAGAGAATTTTTTTCAACGAGCAAAGCCTTACAAAGGGCACCCTACAATTGCTGGTAAAAGGATCAAACTGCAAAAGTAGTTCGATAGGTTATCTTCCTTTGAGGAAATCGAAGGTACCCATCAACTGGTAGGGAACATGTATGGTTGTCAAAATGGTACCTACGGAATACATAAAAGGCCATCGTCTGAATGGTTCCACTTAGGGCTTCTTCCGGTGGTCACAATGAACCTGATTGAGTAATCCAAACTCTGGAATCTGTAGATTTCCTGAAGACTGCTTAAACTTGATACAAATCAATTGGTTAGAATCACATGTGGGTCTACCTGCTCCCTGCATGCAATCCTTGGTGTTGTGCTTTATTTAACTTGTGGTTTAGACTTTTCTTGCTAGAAATTGATAGAAAATCACCCTTTTACAACTCAAAAATATATACTCTTAACTTTTCACTCCATAGGTTCTAAATAGTGGAGCTTTATTCCATATATATATTTGCATACTGTGCAGGGTGCAGAAACTTGCGAAGGAGTTGGGAGTGGTGATTCCAGTAAGCTTTTTCGAAGAGGCAAACAATGCCCACTACAATTCAATAGCCATAATTGATGCTGATGGCACAGATCTTGGGTTGTATAGAAAGTCCCATATTCCAGATGGACCAGGCAAGTGTACCCCTTCAAAGGTTATTATGTTCTGTGCATTTTCTGCTCTATTTGCATTTGCTTACAACTAGTTCTGTTCTTCAATCTACCAAGAAAAGTTCTACTTCAATCCAGGTGACACCGGCTTCAAGGTGATTTATTTTTGTTGTCCTGATCTGGATGTTATACTTCTTTATTTTCTCTGGTTGTACTAGGTGAATTATATTTTTCCATGAACAGGTCTTTGAGACTAAATTCGCCAAAATTGGAGTTGGTAAGTTCGAAGTTGCTTGAAGGAATAACAGTAATATAGATAAAAGGAAATCAAAGGTAGCAATTGGGTACTTCCTCTATTAATATTTGGTGCATATCCTAGGAAATTGGTGACTACATGGTTTTATGTATCACTATCTTGGAATGTCTCAACTGAAAGATTTCTCAATCTCGAGGTGGTTGGAATGATGATTGGGTTTGTCTCAGGAATTCACAGTTGGCCTTTGCAATGTCTATATTTTATATTGTTCCCTATCAGCTTATGCTGCCCAGCTTCCGATACATGCAACTTGTATAAGTGTATTTCTTGAGATCTACCTATCTAACACTTTGACTTTCTCTTCAAAATATACTAACGTTTTGTAATTTTTTATGCAAAAGAGGTGATGGAGATCTAAAGTGTTGGTTTCACTTATTGTGGTAGCTATTTGCTGGGATCTGCGCTTTCCAGAGGCCGAGCGAGCTATGGTTCTTCAAGGTGCAGAGATATTGTTTTACCCTACTGCTATTGGTTCTGAACCACAAGACGTGGCTTTATTCCTCCCTCTGATCATTGGAAACGAGTAATGCAAGGGCATGCTGGTGCCAATTTGGTAAGCTTTAATATTCATCCTTACCTGTGTGTTGCACTTCAGAATTAGACTAGTGATTCTTTGAATGTGTATGGAATCTTGATCCTCCCATAATTTCTTAAAGAGTAGGGTTTTCTTAATTTTTAAACGTCCTTTACCCCATTGGTGGTCTATTTCGTCAATTTAGACCATTTAATTAATTAGCCATGTCTTAGGTTGACCATAGACCAGTTGGAAGAAAAAAGTTTTCTGGCCATTAAGGGGTTGCAAATTTAATCTGGATAAGATCAAGTCGAAGAGACAAAGTTGGGGAGTCTTTCGGGATCGATGTCCAGATCTATACAGAGTGCTTCTGACATTAGATGGTCGAAATCCTTCATCGTGATTTCATCATTTCAATGTGCAAACGCATTAGTTCCTTGTGTCGAAGGTAATCAACAGAGATCTTTTGACCACAGATATATTTATGGAGAATTAGAAAGAGGAGCAACTTTGGGATGTTGTATGATGATATTACTTCTCATCATGTAATCTGAAATCTCTCTTTACATTTTGGAATAATTTTTGTTGAGTGTCAAAGCAGTGTGTGAAACTGTGAAAGTGCCTGCGGAGTCCCATCTTGCAGAGGTTGGGATCCACCACCTTGTAATGGTTCAATCTGAAGAAGTATATCAAACCTTCGGTTGGGAATTCTACAAGTTAGATGGTTCTCACTGCCCCGTAAGGTTGGAATCTCTTTTCTTTTGGGAGCTCCTCTGTTTTTCCATTAGATGGTGGGGCCCTTCTGCCACTATCTCATCAATGTGTGAGTATATCTTTCTAGTAAGATGGAGATCTCTGATCAGTGATCACTTGTAGGAAGAAATCAGAAGTTCTTTTGTTATCTCAAACTTGCTCTTCTAATAAAATTACAGGTGAGGTTTGAAAAGCTGGTTGGGAAGCAACATGGCCTCGGATTCAGGACTCTCTTGAACAACAATTTCTGAGAATATATCCTTTAACGCAGATCTGACAATTTTGGGATAGGATTTGGCTCCTTGAGCTTTCTTTAGTTCAGGTATCAATCTGTTGAATCTTGTGATGGCCCTGTTTTCTTGGCTTCTTTTTCTTTTTCTTTAGATGGTTCCTCTTCTGCCTTCTCTCTTTTATGTTTGGTCTAGGTTGGATGACCATGTTGGTTGGGTGTGATGATTCAGCTGCTCTCAACTGTTCAATAGTTTTTTTAGGGGAAAAAGGCAACTTCATTAAGATTAGGTTTCAGCCGCTGTTACATGTCCAAAATCAGAGTTTAAACATTCAAAAAGATAGAATATCAGCAGCCTTATTTGCACACCTATTTAACTTGCTTAATTAGTTATTCAATATAGTAGTTCCAGAACCACTTGCCAAGTTCTCTAACAATCCATAAACTGCTTTTGCGAACCAAGCTACTTTTGACTATTTCAATATTAATGCTACTGAAATTGGAGTTGCTAACTGCAACCAACAAATTAGAAATAGTTTTATTTACAGACCTGCATTGGAGACCAGATTTTTAGCAGCTCTTTATATATTTTATTTGTGAACAATATATACGGATAGTCTTTGGGAGTTGGGCTATTTATAAGTTAATCAAATATTCTCTATAACGTCGTTTGCCATTTTACAACTAGCCTAGAAACAAAATTTCGCCACTCATTTTCCTAGTGGTTATTGATAAGAATTGCTTTTATTTGAAACTTCTTTTGGTGAGTTCGGATACAGATGAGTTTGTCAATCAGTCATATGATTTATTAAGGGACTTTNTGTCCAGATCTATACAGAGTGCTTCTGACATTAGATGGTCGAAATCCTTCATCGTGATTTCATCATTTCAATGTGCAAACGCATTAGTTCCTTGTGTCGAAGGTAATCAACAGAGATCTTTTGACCACAGATATATTTATGGAGAATTAGAAAGAGGAGCAACTTTGGGATGTTGTATGATGATATTACTTCTCATCATGTAATCTGAAATCTCTCTTTACATTTTGGAATAATTTTTGTTGAGTGTCAAAGCAGTGTGTGAAACTGTGAAAGTGCCTGCGGAGTCCCATCTTGCAGAGGTTGGGATCCACCACCTTGTAATGGTTCAATCTGAAGAAGTATATCAAACCTTCGGTTGGGAATTCTACAAGTTAGATGGTTCTCACTGCCCCGTAAGGTTGGAATCTCTTTTCTTTTGGGAGCTCCTCTGTTTTTCCATTAGATGGTGGGGCCCTTCTGCCACTATCTCATCAATGTGTGAGTATATCTTTCTAGTAAGATGGAGATCTCTGATCAGTGATCACTTGTAGGAAGAAATCAGAAGTTCTTTTGTTATCTCAAACTTGCTCTTCTAATAAAATTACAGGTGAGGTTTGAAAAGCTGGTTGGGAAGCAACATGGCCTCGGATTCAGGACTCTCTTGAACAACAATTTCTGAGAATATATCCTTTAACGCAGATCTGACAATTTTGGGATAGGATTTGGCTCCTTGAGCTTTCTTTAGTTCAGGTATCAATCTGTTGAATCTTGTGATGGCCCTGTTTTCTTGGCTTCTTTTTCTTTTTCTTTAGATGGTTCCTCTTCTGCCTTCTCTCTTTTATGTTTGGTCTAGGTTGGATGACCATGTTGGTTGGGTGTGATGATTCAGCTGCTCTCAACTGTTCAATAGTTTTTTTAGGGGAAAAAGGCAACTTCATTAAGATTAGGTTTCAGCCGCTGTTACATGTCCAAAATCAGAGTTTAAACATTCAAAAAGATAGAATATCAGCAGCCTTATTTGCACACCTATTTAACTTGCTTAATTAGTTATTCAATATAGTAGTTCCAGAACCACTTGCCAAGTTCTCTAACAATCCATAAACTGCTTTTGCGAACCAAGCTACTTTTGACTATTTCAATATTAATGCTACTGAAATTGGAGTTGCTAACTGCAACCAACAAATTAGAAATAGTTTTATTTACAGACCTGCATTGGAGACCAGATTTTTAGCAGCTCTTTATATATTTTATTTGTGAACAATATATACGGATAGTCTTTGGGAGTTGGGCTATTTATAAGTTAATCAAATATTCTCTATAACGTCGTTTGCCATTTTACAACTAGCCTAGAAACAAAATTTCGCCACTCATTTTCCTAGTGGTTATTGATAAGAATTGCTTTTATTTGAAACTTCTTTTGGTGAGTTCGGATACAGATGAGTTTGTCAATCAGTCATATGATTTATTAAGGGACTTTCAATCTGTTACTTGAAGTTCTTCCATGGCATGCTCGGCTTGCGCAATTTCTTGCGCGTTGCTAGTAATATACTGGCGCCAAACTAACCCAGCAACTGTAAGGAAAATAGGGGAGGTTTGGTTCAAAGGGGTTGTCCGGTTTCAAATTTATAAAGCATGGAATTCTTGGTTTGGTTTTTAGTTGTTAAAAATATACCATAATCTCATGTTTTACCTCTTTAACTGTCGTTCTTCTATTTTATCATTCAGATATTTTGTTTTTGGTTGTGGCTTCTCTTAATTCAACGTTTTCACGTTTTGGGGTCTGAGTTGTGGTTTTGTATTGTTGTTGTTAAAGCCTTTCAGTCCAATCTGTTGAGGGTGCTCATTTTCAAATTAATATATCGTGGCAATGATTAACATTCTTTTAGCTTTAACAGTTAAGATGTTCTATTGAGTTTTGAGAACGTTACTCCGGTGCGTGCTTCGTGCGCACCTACAAATACGTCCTTGGATCTACTCCACGCGACTCCACCGTCAAAGTGTATATCAGGTGTAAATAAATAACTATGGTCACGGAACACATCCGGTATTTGTAAAAGAACATAAGGTTATTTTGGTCATTTAGTGCGCCTATGGGATACATCCGGTATTTCGTAAAAAATATGAGGCTATTTTGGTCATTTAATAGCTATGCCACGGGACACATCCGGTATTTCGTAAAAAATATAAGTCTATTTTGGTCATTTAGGGGTGTGGGGTTATGTTGACCCACCATCAATTTTTGGTTTTTTAGGGTGGGGGTAATGGTCACCCACCCCCCTTTGTCCTAGTCATCTTATGCACCTCTCCTTTGTTATATAGATAAATATATATATATAATTTAATCTTTATTTATTTATTTAAAAGTGTGGCACCTATGTTACTTAGAGCTGCCTACATACAATTATTAAAAAAAATAGTATAGTTCAGATTCTCATAAAAATTTCATAAACAAAAGTATAAAATAAGAAAATAACTAAGGT